>JBAFWW010056050.1:0-11494 GCA_036873685.1 Agapornis canus
GATGTCTTGGAACCTCCGCTATTTTATCCCTGGTGGTTCGGACGTTCATTAAGAAAAAAGCATTTTTTGTTGTCTTTTTTTTTTTTTTTTTCCTAGTAAATCCTGTGATACACTACCACCTAAAATCTAGCTATCAAAAGAATTATAATTCCATTAAGACTGAGCTGAAAAGGTTTAATTCAAAACCAAGAAAGATGCCTACATATTCTGTCAGGATTTTCTCCCTCTTCACACTATAATGTGTGATGCTTTCTTCATCACTTTAAAGCAAAACACAGAAACTGATGTATACATACTGCCGGCACAGAACAGATTTGAAAGTCTGGTGCTTTTTTTGTATTATTTGTAGATATAATTGTTGGGGTTTTTTTCTCCTAACGAAACTAAAATTATGACATCTCTAAACCAATTAAAAATATCTCTAATACACAATATAATAGTACTAAGAGCATTCCTTATCATTAATTTTAAGTGCAAAAAAGCAGGACAGCAAGAGGCTTCTACTGAATGCTTAAATGATGAAAAATTATTATAAGCATTGTTAAGAAATAAGAACTCGCTCTTTTCTTAAATTTACACACATGCAGTAATCCCAATAACCCTTCCACTGTCCTTACAAAGAGTAGCAACCATTTTTTTTTATTTGCTTCATAAATTCTAACAGTTCTATCAGTCTTACACTTGAAAAATCCACAAAACAAAGACTGCAAAAAAAATATTCTGGCTTGTTCTCTATTTGGCTTCCTATATTATCTTTGTTTGCTGTGAACACTGCATGTTCAGCTTGGTGTAACTCAGTCTGCACTACCCGAGATTCTTAACTGATTTTACAACTAAATTCAGTAGTGAATCTGGGCAGCCAATACCCCTTATTTATAGTTATAATATTAATTTAACTAAACCAGTCATGAGTATCGCTATGAAGCAGTTCTTCCTGTCTACTGAATATTCTACATGCTTTTATTGGTTTAAACACTTTTAGGAAAACATGCTTGATGAATTATTTTTTAAAGTTAATCTGGCCCTGACAACCACTTTGTCATTCAGATTAATTCATTCAGATTCTCCTCCTTTGAGAACAGTTTTTAAAGCAAGTTGCAGTAATCAAAGTTTGATAGAAACAAAACCTACTTTTCATGCTACCTTATCTTGAAAAATACCAGGGGACATGAAATCCAAAATACATATCAAAAGCAAAATTAATTTGTAAGTAACTGGTTTTTCCTAAGTTTTCCTATGTTTTTTTCTTCACAGGCAGAGAGAAATTAAGACTACTTTTTAAGGAGCATTGTAGAACTATGTAGCAGACCTGAGAGTGATAGAAAATACGGTTACCCTTCTCTTCCTTGCAGAGTCATATTGCAGGAAGGCACAACACAATAGAAAAGCCATTCAGGAGCAGCATCTCCCTGGTAAGCAGTTATACCTGAGGCCAATAGGTTTGGAGAACTCTGAACTCTCTTCACAGCTGTTAATGTGACAGACATTGCAGCACGTTTGCGAGCACACCCACCGCTATCTGGAAGCACAAAACATTACAGACAGGAGCCCCAGACAAAGGGAGCAAGCACATGCAACATATCACAGTGTGAGATACACCGAACACACATGAAAATAAGCATGCAGTTAGGGAAGTGCTGCAGGAATGTGTAAATTTGCAAGTTTGCAGATTAGCAGAATGTGTAAAATTTCACATATTTAAAACAACAATAAATGTCACAGAAAATAAGAAAGCAATACTTAATACTTGATCCATTAGGAAAATACATACATTCTGTCACCTGAAAGACTGCTTAATTATAGCTAATTAGTAGACCCAAACAAGTAATCAAGATGAAGAATTAAGTATTCCAGAGTAATATTAATTATCTGCACTGTAAAATCATTTCACTGTATGCATTAGAAAGGCACCATTCATAAACTGAGCTTATGTTTGATCAGCTTTTGTTCAGTCTTTTGGATCCTTTAAGCTCAAGAAACAAAAGTGGCAGTTTTTTTGTTGTTTTGATAGAACACCTTTCTTTTCCTTCTCCCCCTTCTTTTTATCTAATAGAAGATAAAAAAAAATCTGTATTTGGAACCCAATATCCCTGGGGAATGACTAAAATATTAAAATCACTCTGGTCAGCCAGGACCAGAAAAATATCCCCTTTCTTATGGATGTTGCATGACTCCCTTTCCTTACTCTCTGCTCCTTTCTCACTTGGAGCTAGCTGTCATTCTGTTTATAAATACTTTGTTATTATTAGAAAGCAGGTATTCCCACAACTTAGATTTATAGCAACTCTATCATAGTTATTAAAGCAAGTTAATAAATATTCCTGATTATATTAATCTTGATTATGTTTAACCTAGGATATTTTTCTGCTCTTCACTATAATAATTAATTTAATTTTCATATTTTACATTACTGAAATTTCATACAGGGCCCCACTGAAGTCAAGAAGAACCAGAACTATGATAGAGGCTCTAACAGTTTTTGTATCTGTGTCTTATGACAGAGAATTTAATAAAACTGCTCTTCAGGAAGACCCCACAACCTATTAGCAGAAACTATTTCCTATGATAGCACTAATCTGAACTGCAGAGATATCTTTAACCCAGATCTGCAAGGGAAGTGAGCTCCTGGTATTTCTTTGCTCATTCCAATATTCTTCCTCTAGCCCTCTAGCCATAGGTCTTGCAGGATATGCATTAAGTAGTTGTTAACATTGGCAAACATCAGAACCACTGCCTCAGGTGTAAGTGGTTCCAAAGACTCATTGCCAATTCCAAGTCTCAAGGCAAAAGGCCAAATAATTTCAGTTAGCAACAGTTGAAAGCAATACATTACCTGCAATTAATTAATTACTGATGCTGCCCATGTGAAACAAAGATGATGGCTGTATCAAACCTGCACATTCATTTCAGTTTGCTTGCCTAAACACAGAATGGCAATGAGAACTAAAATAACATTTTCCATTCTTGTATCCCCTGCCTCCCCATACACCAGAAGTAATTCCAATGAGATTTGATGATGTGTTGATACTGAGGTTCTGTTGTTATCCGAATATGACCAGACTTTGACAGCATAGTTTATTTAATACAAGCTAACAGGCAAACAATTTTACTGTATTGTCACATCTTTTAGTTAAACAAAGTGGTGCTTTACTTGTATTTTTTCAAGAGCTACATTCCTGAATTTCAGGATAGAGAAACTGAAGTGGGAGAAAAGGAAGACAACGAGAAAATTTACTACAAGTGTTTTATCATTATAACTTCAAGAAATTTTGCTCCAAATTAATTTTTAATGTAACTGAACTGAGTCAGTCTTATACTTAGTGGACCTATTATCTAGAAAAGTGTTTGGCATGGCTTCATATAAGATAGCTAAAACAGATGTTGCAAGTGGTTATATACATATAAGCATACAACATTTACCCCTATACATAGAAGCCCATATGCAAGTCTGTACTTCCAATAATAGTATCTGCACAAAGTAACTAGAGGCAGTTAGCACTCAATCAAGACATAATCACACAAACAAACCATATTGAGTTGTGGAAAATTCTGAATAAAATATGAATGCATGTGAGCAAGCACACATATACATGCATGATGGATTCCATCTTGCCATCTTTGTTCAGGCCAGGCACCCATTAAGTCAAGGGCATTGTATCTGAATGAGGATCAGAAGAATTTGCATGCTGCCTCAAAGGAGGCAGTTTTCAAACAGCTTCCCTTATCTGCACAGCCTTTCACATTGAACTTCAAGAAGCTTATGTCAGCCTGTATTCCTTTTTGATTGCTCCATCAAATTTCCAGCAAATACTAACTATATTCATCCAGACTCCCAAAGTCCCAATAACATCAAAAAACAGTAAGTCTAGAGAACAGAGAATTTATAAGCAATTAATATTGCACAGCTGTTTCTCAGGAATAAATGAGGATACATGAAACTATACAAAATGTATGCATATATATAAGAAAACAAAATGTGTGCAAATATGAACACACATATGCACAATTCCCTGTGCCTTTGACATGACAAATTCTTCAGGAGTGAGAGTCCTGTATTCCTAGATACTGTTTTAACACTGAAGAAAAGATGACCTGAATCAGGTAAAGTATGCAGGCAGTAACAGAATAAGAAGCTGGGTAATAGGTAACAATCAAACCAGCTGCTTAAAATGAAAGTCCAGCTCAAACCAGGACTGTTTTTGCCTAGATACTGCAAGCCCTACATCCTCCAGTCAAACCAGGAAAAGACAAATAAGCATCCTTAGCTGGTACCGAAGAAAATAAAAGAGAAAGGGGAGGTAAAGATTACCATCTGGTGAGCCATGGTTCTGAAAGTATTTTGCAGCGTAAGGCCCACATAGGGATAAACTCCTGAATACTAGGATCAATGCTGTAGACTTACCGTTAAAGACAGAAAAAGAAAAGAGCCACCCACTGACTGGAAAAGACAGGTCGAAGTGGTGGTTTGCCCTCCATCCAAGTTGATGTGTGTATTTGCGTATGTATCCTTTGGATGCTCTCTTCCTCTTGTTAGCTCACCATTCAGCTCCTCTCCCATTGCCAACACCCTTCCTAAATTTTTTCTCCCCAGCCTTTCTTCATTCCTTTCCTTTCTTCACTTCTTTCTTTCTCCTGCCTTACTCTTGTCTCTCTCCAGAAATAGGTACAGTAACCCCTAAATCCACAATCTCAACTGCTCTCACTACAGGCAGCATCATCTTAAGCGAGCTGTATCTGACTAAACAGTCTATTAATCAGGTCCTGCTCCAAAGCAGAACGGAGGCAATTCAAAACAACACCATTTTAATTTAGGAATATTGAGTGGTTCCTTTTTGAAGAGGCTGTTTCAGAGTCATTAAAAGCACTGGCATAAACCAGGCTAGTAAAGATGAAAGCATGGTGACCTCTTGTGAAGAGGCGAGAGAGAGCAGCCAGGGCACAGGAAATTTTTAATATGCTTTTACAGCTCAAAGGAAAGAAAAATGGCACCCAAGCATACTGTTTGCTGAGAATTATTATATTCATATACTCGTGAACAGCATAATTTCCCTCTTTGTCTGCAGAGTGAGTTCAAGTTTAGAAGTCTTTAGACCAGGAATTCTTACTCCCTATTTTCATTCTGTTCTGAAGCAAATATATAGTGCTGGATACAACAGTCCAAGACAGGCAAAGCTGCTGCCTCTCAATGTCCCCAGATCCAACTGGTAGTGAGTCTGGAGACACGTTCCCAGCAGACACACGCACATGAGCACATGTATACACCACATACAGATGCGTCTGGACACACAGATCACAGACACTCAGGGCACTCACACTAACAGACAGCACAATGGCCTCAGTCCCTTCTCCTCTCTGCATAGGCAGGATGAAGGTCCACTAGTGAGAATATATATGCACTCATGTACAAAGTGGGTTCTTCCAGCAACTGGGCTTAGACACTGAGTCTGCCATCCATTTTTTTCCTGGACCACAGGGCTGATGCTTTCCTGGTACAGTCCTGGACAAGGGAGGTCTTTGTTCATCACTTTGTTCCTTGGGACTCCTTTATTTGGGTTCCTGGCAGCCTTTGTACCCCTGTGCTCCTCTAGGCTTTTGGAGATGGGCCTTTGATGGCTCCTGTGATGAGCCTGGGATTAGCCTGGCAGGGCAGACTATTATTTAGGCTTCCCCTCCTGTCACTGTTTCTCTGAGCTCCTTTGTGGGGGTGAGCCCACTATTACTTGGCTCTTTGCTGCTGCTAAATTACAACAAATAATGATTTTAAAATTATTTTTTTTTCCTGGGGAGGAGGGTGTTGTTTTTTTGTTTGTTTGTCTTTTGGGGGGGGTTGTGGTTGGTTGTTTTTTTTTTTGTAGAATGCCTGAAACATTCAAACACAATTTGCTTTAGTGATCTAAAAGTGGCTTCACAATCTATTCAGGAATTCTTGCAGGGACCCAAGAATTGCCATTCTTTTCTCTCAGTCAGAATGTAAGACATTAGTCTATGTGATGACTTCCATTAATAATTTTAACAAACACAAAATATTTGCATTCTTCCACAACTACATACATTTTCACTTTTGGCTGCTCTTTATGTGCTTCATCTAGTGCAAATAGCCAACATATTTACAGGTGGACACTAAGAATCTGTTTTAGTACATTAACTTGTATCCATTCCTTATTCATCAATGCAATTACTTCTCCCCCAACATCAGCTATGCACGCACATATGTAATACAAATAAACACATTTATCCTGTGTTTTAAGCTGATGTGAGCTTCATAGGCAGCCCAGGTTTTCTGTGACTCAGTTTCTCAAAATGTCTCACCAAGTTAATGCTGTTCATAGAATTTGAAAAGGACTTAGCTTAATGAAACCCCCTATATAAAGTCAAGAACACTATTCTGTCACTGACTGCTTAGTCTTCAGGTTTTAAAAAGGCATATATTCTATTAGACTACTTTTTTAAAATTATGACACCATTTGAACACCAAAATAAACTATGTGCCAAAGTACCTTTGGTACTTCTGAAATCCTCCCCTATATCTGACATCTATTTCTTTGCTTTTGCAATCATGTGTCATTGCCTTATGCTGTTGAATATTCCCTCCTAACATGCGGTACAGAATTAACTTCAAATACTAAAAAAATCCCTCCCATATATGGTAGAGTATTGAAAACCAAAGCTCTTCAAACCATTTTCTCTGTAGACAAAAATATCTTCTGCAGGGTTTGCCGAGACAGACTGCCAAGCCTGCAGTCAACAGGGAACACTGGATTAGAGGAGCCTACTCTAAGCAGCAGATTTTCTTTTTAAAGCTGCATATACACTAGATTTGCCACTTCAGTAGTTACTGGCACCAGATCAGAATGCTCACTTATCTGCAGGCGCAACTGATGAAATACATATTTTATAAAACAAACTACTGGCAAATCAATAGTAACAGATAACCTCCAGTTGTGTCATGCATGAATTCCTGTTATAAACCAGTGAAATATATATACACATAGAAAAACTGCAGTGCTCATTTAGTGTTCAAAGACAACAAAGCCGGGGGGGGAGGAACTTGCAACTAAACCAGAACACCATGCAGAACAGTTTCCACAGCAGTCACTGTCTTCTTTAGCGAAGTAATGATTTATCAACAGACAGGTGCAAAATGTTCATTTTTACACCCTACTCACTGGATTTTAATTATTTTTTTTCCCCAATCAGGAAACAATCTACATCAACAGAACTGATAGGAAATACCACATTTTTTGTCAATACCTCTTTTCAGTGCAGCTGGTAACATGCACATTTACATCAAGCATACACAGGATGAAAAATGTTTTCATTGTGTAAGTGCAGATTAGATTAAAGTTCAGCTTACAATCATGATATCCTTAGGTAACTGGAAAGGAATTGAGGTGTGTCCAGGTATTGTAAGTAATTTTTCAAGGCTCCTGTGTGATTAGAAAGAAGACTACCAATCCCCAAAAGAAGTTATTCAGCCACAGCCACATAGGTTACTTAAATCTTACATCTATTTCTCTTGCCAATTTCTAACTTGCACAAAAAACCTTACTAAAATCTTAGTCATACTTGAGAGCTGCCATAGCACGAACTGTCAATTTACTGCTCTATCCACATTTTTCAAAGTGGAAGCTGTAAAATGACATCTACTATATGATTTTAACTCGTATGATTGCAATACACAATGTCATCATAGTCAAATATACACTGAGCTGCTTCTGAAATTACATGTTTTTGAAGCAAGCTGTCTTTCAGTACTACCTTGATTATACAAACTGACATATTTAGGGAAGACATCTTCACTAAAAATGCAAGAGGATAGGACAAGTTTCAAAGAGTATTTCCATAAAGGAAAAAAACACTACCCATGTTAGCATCTGGAAAATAATTAGTATCAACCAAAACTTTGGGAAAATCCCCACAAAGTCAAGTGAGAAATTCTATGTCTCCTGCTTATATATTTACAAATATAGTGATTTCAAGTGAGCCAATATATTTCAGCTTTGCATTAAAAAGTCTGTCCAAGAACCTGGTCCTACAGAGTCCCAGTCATTGTCAAGACAGCAGGAAGCCAGGAAGTCTGATTAATATAGCAGTCTAGATAACAGCAACCTATACCATGGAAAGCCTAATCGCTTTGATTTAGAGCATGCTGCTGAAACTCCGACACTAGCTTCAAAGGTAGTTCAGGTCCTCAGGTCAACAGAACACATTTTGATTATTTCAAGTCATCATGTCAGTTGTCATAGTGCAGCACTACCATCAGTGATAAAATCAGCTGGTTCGGAAAGGATGGATATGTCTATTCTTATGCCACAAACCAGACAGTTCACCTATGGCATCTAAAGAGTTGACTGCAACTGAAAATCTGCACCTGACATAAATGAAGCCAGGAGTTCACCATTGTGCTTTTGAGAAGCCTATTCCCATTCTCAGCAAAAGCATTAGCACTATCTATTGATGTCAATGATTCAGGAACAAATATTAGTATGCTGTCACATATCACGCAGATGATTATCTATAAAGTACTTCATGTAGTCAATGCATTTATCACAACTTGAGAGAAAAAACAAATCCCTGTAAGTACAGAATAGTTATCCTCATCTGATTATGCAAGTGTAGCTAATAATATAGGTTAGTATTTATATGGTCCTTAACCTAATGACTGTAGAGAATGGAAAAAAAAAAAGCATTTTTAAAACATGTACATTTTCTTTGGAAACTGCAATTTAATACCACTTTTTCATAGTTGTTAGGTCCTCATACTACATATTTTTACATAAAACATACACATACAAAACTGATACTTGTAACTTGCACACAGAAGGCTAAACATGCATGTGTATTTCACACATCCATATATTTCCATACATAGAAAAACATGCATGTAAATCATATATGGAATACAAATGCACATATATGTCTCATATGTGCCTACATAAGCAGACATACTATTAAATATCTTGCTTAATTTAAGTTCAGCACCAACTCAAGTACAATTTGTTCACAAAAACTTACATAAATTTGGGGCCTTCTCTGCTTACTGAACAACACATAAGAGTGAAGAAAAATCTCATAGAAGCAGCATACCTGTGTTCATTTTGACACTGGAGGATTTGCTATAAAAGTCTTCAGATTTCCTGTAGAAAATAAAATGATCTATTAATTTGCACAAGACAAGAATGCGTGGTACAAAATGGCAGCAGGACTTCTTAGAGGGGTGGAGAACCCCTGTGATACAAATGACAGTCCTATTTTAACACAGCTTTAATTAAATTGGTACTGCTTGTCCTTCCAAAGTTAAAGATGAGCTGTTGCTTCCATTATAAGCCATTCTATTTTCAAGGATTTAGTATCTCTGTTGTAAACATTTGATCTCTGATAAAGCCTAGTGATTGGCTTTTGGTCTTGAAATGCTAAACTAAAAATTATTCCCGTACAGGACTGGGGAAATATTTTTAAAAGCTGCTTATATACTTCACTCACTCCTCTGTGCAAACTGAAAGACATGATGACTAGGTCTCTCTGAATATTTTTTAAGCAGCCACATTACCAGGTCTTCTTCAACTGTTTATAAGGAGGACATGTGTCTGTTTTCATCCAGTGACTTGATGTGTCTCTAAAAACAACACTGACATTTGATGCTGCTCACTGTATCACTATCACACAAGACACAGGGCATGTGTCTTGGCATCCACAGGTATCCATTTCAAAACTCCCAATGGAGTCAACAGGTAGGGAATCAAGTCACTATACATCAATGCACCAAATTAGCATAAAATACATGCAAAGCTTGAATCTTATTTAGAGATCCCAACTCTACACAGTACTTATGAACAAACAAAGAGTAAACCCCCTAAAACCAAACTACAACTGTAGAAAAAGCATGACATCCTATTAACAGGAGACTTTTACATACTTATGGTATGTCACAGGACAAATTAGACACCATTTTCCAACTACTGCTAGTTTAAGTCACAGCTTTATCTTAGCTTTAATACCTCTTCTCTTTAGGCTCTTTTAGAGATAAAAAGATAAATGCAGAAAAGCTTTCTAATGGCATTCTGAATATACTGCCCAGTCTCAGCTGTATTGTATATGCTGCCCACTGTAATTTACTAAGTGGACAGACACACTGAAGGCCAACATACTGAGGGCTAAAACAAGTCATTCTCCCTCTGCACTGTTCCCACATCAAATTCAGGATAAAATAAAGGGAAAATCAGAATTTTTAATGTAATGCAGCTTCAAAAAATAACTTAAAACTATAAACTGCCTGATTATGTTGGAAGGACCCTTTTTATAATGGGAGACTCAAGATACTAAGTAATACAAGTGCACAAAATAACAAAACAGAGTTCCAGCTCAATTCAACAGGAACCCTGAATTACATGTACCCCTGAGGTAACATGTATATTGCCATATTCTCTCATAGATTCTCCACTGCTTGAAAAACTTACTGTTTTTCAGAAACCGAGATCTGCTGCTATTTTCAGTCATTGTGACAAAAAAAATGTGTTACACTTCTTGAGAACTCTGAATTGGAATTTCTGAGAGAATTTCTAAAAGAACTTTTAAAAATTAAGGCAAATCCTTTTTTTTTTTTTTTTAATAAATTGTCTTTGACTGAAATCTTTTGTTTCTATGGCAGCTACAGAATACTCTTAAGGCCTCAGATTCCCATGGTGTTTTCAG
Source organism: Agapornis canus (assembly GCA_036873685.1). NCBI lineage: Eukaryota > Metazoa > Chordata > Aves > Psittaciformes > Psittacidae > Agapornis > Agapornis canus. The sequence continues at coordinate 10,693 of JBAFWW010056050.1, forward strand.
ACTGCTAGAGGCAACACGATTTTCAAGCCTTCTTTTAGCTTGGAACTGAATCACTGATGGTACCACACACAGGCTACAAAATGCAACACGGTATTTATTTTCAGACCCAACAAGTACAGAACTCATGGAACACTGCAGAACCAAAATGATTTCTAGCAGGTGGCTCTGATATATTTACACAAGGCATATTTAACTCTTACTCAAGTTTTAACAGACAACACTCAGTTTCAGCACTGAGCTTTGCCCTCCTGAAAGTTCTATTCGGACAACTTCAGCTTAACTCCTGACACTTAGCTAGGGATTGCAGACAAATTGCTAACATTTCCACATTAATCTCATTTTGCTGAAGGACAAATTAGTCTTGCATACTGAAAAGAATGCATGTAAATAAGGCAATGCAAATCATACTCATGCAAACAATAGGCCCTACATTTAATACTAAAGTTATTTGAAATTCTCTGCTTCTAAGGAGCTAAAGTAGCATTCAAATACTTCATGATACTGACAGTAGTCTCTGCAAACAAATGCAATGAACTTAATAGCCATATGCCTGAAAGCATTTTGCTTAGCATTGCTTCAAGGAGTTTTTAAGATCCTTACTTCAAGAAAGTGGGGGAAAGGAGGGGGAAGCAAAGGGCTTCTTTTTGCTTTGTACTTTTGTTCCTACTTCAATGCCTCCTGAAAACTGTTCTTTATGAATGGGCTTGTAAGTAGCTTTAATATAGAACCCTGACAGGAAAGATTGGGCAAGTCTTGGAAGTCAGATGCAGGGACTGTGAGAATGAAGACCTTGGGCCCACTG
>JBAFWW010056051.1:0-17766 GCA_036873685.1 Agapornis canus
CACAGCCCCCCGCAGCTCAGCCCCTGCTGCAGCAGGACCTCCAGCAGGGAGCACCGAGTGCAGCCCTGCCCATGGTACACCGTTCCCTCACCAGAGCAGTGCAGGCACCCTCTGCACCCCGAGTTCTGCCCTGCAGCCTCCCCTCTCCTCGGCTGTGTTTGGGTGCCCACGCTGCCACCGCCGGGGCAGCCAGAGCAGAGCTGCCAGAGAGGACCCTGCTCACACGGCGGGCGCTGCCCACCCCGCTCCACTGCCCGCACAAACCGTCCGCACCCGCTCTGCTCGCTGTGCGCCCTGGGCAGGGTTTTAACCGCTCAATGCTGGTGCCGCCCCTCGTGGCTCCGCCCCCTGCGAGTCAGCTGTTCGCGTCGGCTGAGCTGCCGGCTCCTGGGCAAGTCCTGGCTAGCACTCGAGGCTCCCTCAGTGGCTCCTGGGGCTCCGAGTTGAGGCTCCTGGATGTCTAGCAAACCTTGTTTCATTAAGCTGCAGAGAATACATAATAGAGCTCCTAACAAGCTGCTGTTCTGATGAATAGAGCAGTGATGCTAGCCCCATTGCTTACTTGGTTTCTTTATAAAAACAAAAGCATTGAATAGATGCAAATTACCGTGTGTTGTGTCTTTGCTTTCAGGACCTGGCCATGCCCTTATAGAGCAGTGGAACCCTGTTGGTTTAGTAGGAATTATCACAGCCTTCAACTTCCCTGTAGCAGTTTATGGGTGGAACAGTGCAATTGCCATGATCTGTGGAAACGCTTGCCTCTGGTAAGATACAGGACTCCAGTGTACTTGAAAATGAGAGGGCGATTATGTTAAGCATGAAATCAAATGTCTGGTGTTTCTGTATATTTGAATGTATCTCATATAGGCTTAATTTCCATATATTTTTAGGTTCACTTGTAGTTAAAGAGCTTTGTTGTATTTTGTGGTAACCTCTTTTATGACATATTGCGATTCAGGCCTGTCCAGGACTCAGCCAGTTAATAAAGAATCAGTGTTTAGGTCTTGCAACAGTGCAAGTTAGCAAGTAGCAAACAGTTAATATTTTCAGAATTGATACAGCTAAAATTAAAAGATTAAGTAAGTAGCTTTACTTCACTGCCCATCTCCTGCTTTGCTTTCATTTATCTTCATTTTGCTTTCATTCACTCTAGTGTCTGGTATAAGTCTTGTTCATGTGGGGATGAGTAGAAGTTCCGAATGCTCAGCTGTGGAAATATTTGAGTTCCTGTCTTGACACACACCCGGAAAAAAGCCTAATCAAAGAGCACTGTATTTCAGATATCATAAAAATTGTGTATTTAAATTAATTGAATTATTTCTTATTCTCAAAGAATTGAAAATAATGTATTTTTTTTTTGTCTCCTGTTTAGGAAGGGTGCTCCCACAACATCCCTCATTAGTGTTGCTGTTACAAAGTGAGCTCAGGTTTATTTGCTTTCTTTTTGCTTCTTAAACATCTTTTGTGTTTGAGGTAGTGCTTGAGGTAGTGTGTTTGAGGTCAGAAGAACTGCTTTACCCTTGTCACTTAAGAAGCAGTGGTATATATGCGATGTTACCTCTACTGCTGGCCAGTTTCTTCTATGACCAAAGTCTGTACTTCTGCTGAAGTAGGGGTAGTTACGTGGTTTGCTTCCTCATAGAAGGTGAATTGCTCATGACATTCAGCTTCCTTCAATCATGTGCTCATGTTTCAGAATAATCCCTTTTTTTTGGGAGTCTCAGCCCAACATCAGCACCAGCTGCTTGGCAAATACTTCTGGCTGGTTGTGTAGGCCTATATCCTGAAGATGCCTTCACATGATTTGTATTATCCAAACCTTGTAACATAGCATGCATTTCCAGGGTTCAAAACTCATTCTTGATAAAAGGGAGAAGAACCCAAGGAATAAATCTCTAGTGATGTTTGCTCTAGGTTTATTGTTACTTTGCTTGTTATATTAACATTTTAAATACTTGTCCATTGTGTGCTACAAATGGCATTTATTTTTTATTAAGTCTTGTAGCTTTAATATTAACCTCTGAGAACAATGGCCTGAAATTAAAGTATTTTATGTAGCTTCATGAAGGTACATAAATGTCTCTTTCTGATGGTGAAAGACTGCATGGCCAAGGTTTTTACATGCTTATCTAATGCTTGTCTGTGCTGGTTGTGTGGACATGTAATAAATATATTTTAGAGTTTCACTTCGCTGTGAGCTATGATTGTAACACAGGCCTCCTTGGTGAGAGTTAGGTATTGTACAAACTACATGTCAGTTAACTGCAAGACTCCTGCTTTTTAAAAATCTGTAGATTCTTAATATGCATTAAGAATGCTTTTAATGGTAAACTCCTATTTTATGCACCTCTCAGAGATCTCTGAAATTTTTATATCTTTGATTCTAGAATAATTGCCAAAGTCTTGGAGGATAACAAAGTGCCCGGAGCGATCTGTTCTCTGGTTTGTGGTGGAGCAGACATTGGGTAGGTAACATTTCTTGTGTTTTGTGAAGATGTATAGGGGGTAAAGAATATTCTTTGAGGTACTTCTTGTAAAGTTTTTCTGATGTCCAGGAGTACCTAGGACATGCATGTACCTGTTACCATCATTTTTATCTGGCTTGAAACTCTGACCCTGCTGTAAGCATATTATGTACTTCTACTTGCTGTTGTGAGATCAGTGGCTAATAAATAATTTATCAGATACTTATTGAAGAGACATGGCTGAGTTTATATTCCACTTCCAAATGTTCTTATAAGCTGAGAATGCAGCTAATATTAAATTCCGTTCGTCGTATTAGGAGTTTTCAAGTTTAGCCCATTGGCCTTTTGGAACACTTGTGGATACTTCCCCATTTTCCATGCTCACACAGGACTCTGCACTTGCTCATAGAAGCTTACTTGTGCTTGGAAGTTGTACAAATCAAATTGTTTTGTTGGCTTATTACAATGAGACAATTCATGGTACAAATGGATGTTCAGATGTATCTTTAGAGCATTTGAGGAGAAGAAAAACATGGTAAGTCATAGGTATGCATGTTTTCTTAGGGAATATAACTATTGGAACTGATCTCACGGTGTACTTTAGATTGAATTTCAAAGTTAGTACAGGAGATGATCTTATTGTCTGAAAAGGAGGAGAGAAACAGCCTTGTTCCTCTTTTCTGATGAAGAAGCAGCTATACTGCTGTCTGTTCACTCACTCACATGGTGTTTTCAAAGAAGTTGCTATGATTTTCAAAGATCTCACTGGTTGGTTTTTGTGGAAGATGCAAGGAGCTTTTCCAGCTGTTCCATTGAACATGGTAGTGCGTCTCCTGTTTTGCAGGACAGCAATGGCAAAGGATGAGAGAATGGACCTGTTGTCTTTCACTGGCAGCACGAAAGTTGGCAAGCAAGTAGCACTTATGGTTCAGGAGAGATTTGGTGAGTGTATGGAATCTCTGTTTCTTTCCATAGTTGGGAAAGGCAGGGAAGCCCCATAAGATTTTAAAATAACAGCTTGTTTCACTTACCTCTTGTGTTACCTTTTTAATTTTTAACTTGGTGGAAATAGGGTATTGAAACCGCTCAGAGGTAGATACTGCATTTTTCAGCCAGTTCTGTCACAGTGTGACTTTTTTCCCAGGGTAACCACAAATCCATGGTCCTACACTGGATTTGGGGTGTGTCGGGGGAGGTGGTGTCCATGAAAATAACTGTGTGGAGATTTGCCAGGGCTTATGGCCTTTTGGTAATGTGTTCATGGAGAAACGCCCTTTCATCTTTTACTCCTTATAGATGCATGAGAAAAGGTATGATTTTTGTGATGCTGGTTTTGTTGCAGATATTTAAATGCAAGAGTCCATGCAGAGCTGCTGAATTCTAAATTTTTAGTATTAAACAGAAAACCTTGAGAACAGGATTTTCTCATATGTTTGAAGTTCACAGATGGAGTGTAAAAATAATAATAATTATAATAAAAAAACAGATTGCAAATATTCACCCAGAAGTAAATGGCATTTCTTTCTCTCAGATTTGAGGTAAAACAGTTAACAAAATAAGCCTTGTTAAGTTTTATGAGTGCATTTTGATCTTTATAGCACCTGCTTATCTTCTTTGTCTGCATCATACTATTTATGCTGCACCTTCTTCTATTTTCATCTTTTTCTTTCCAGTGCTATTTTTGCCTATTTTTTAAATATTCCTTCTGCCATAACTGCTGTTTATGGTATTTTTCTTCACAATATGTGATAGATTCAGGGTAATTTTCTCCTTTGGCTAGAGTGATTAGTTGACTGAGATGCCTAAAACTTTTTCTCTATCCAGGAAAATGTATTTAATGGTAACTTAGTTCTAGTTACAAGTGACCTCACTCAGTGAGGTGTGGTGAATACATGTGTGTATGCCATAACTTGTCTTGTGTGTTTTTATTAGGTCGAAGCCTGCTGGAACTGGGAGGAAACAATGCCATTATTGGTAATAGGCACTAAAAAACTATCTAGTCACATAGATGATACTTGGAAGTTCGTATACAGATGTTTGTAGAAAGTTGTCCCTTTTTCCTTTTTTTTTTTTTTCCACACTGAGTTTTAAAAAGTATGCAGTAGATTGTTGGTTTTTCTTTTTTTTTGTGTTGTGGAGGGGTAGTGTTTTAAGTTTAAAAATGAAAGTTTAAACTCTTACGTGGTCACTGTTGAAGTGATGAAGAGAATGAGAAAAGCAGTCAGCTTCAGTAATGGGATGTGGACAATGCTAAATAAACTTGATTTTAGGATAGTTATAATTTTATGAACACATTTTTAGAATTTTAAAATATAAATACATACATATAGAGTCTTAAGACACGGTACTGAGAAACAAAGCATGCAGGTATTTATTTTAGTAACACATTTTACAGGTTTAAGTAGCCTAAGGTATGATATAGTTCTCAGATAAACATAACATAGATAGATACTGTGAAGCTGAGCAATACAACAAAGAAAATATAAGCCATATAAATACCTAAATTGCTGTTGTGCTGTTTTGGAGCCTTCTGTTTCACCTTTCTCATACTCTAAACAAATGTAATTGCCTATCTAGAAGCTCTTTTAAAAATCACATTTGAGCAGGTCTTACTTTTTTCCTGTGCTGCTTTGAAGCTAGTAGCATAAACATGCTTCATAGTTAGGAAGTTATTTCCTTTTTCACAGAGAAGTCCTGCTTTTTCTGGAATTGACTTAGAGTGATGGCATAAACAGTTTGTTTGGGCTTTGCTGCAAGTTTTGGAATTATTTTAGACACTTAGAGAATTATGTAGGACTGGTGAAGCTGAGTGACATTTTGGGGATCTAATGAGGCTTATACATACCAGCTCTGCTTCAAACATCCCAGTGTCTTCTAGCCAGATGAATTGTTCAGCTCATTTATATTTTACATTACTGTATACCCATGTGTTTTAGCTACTTTTTATGCATGCCATGTGGATACACTTAACCATTATTTCTTTACACTGCTAGATTTCTCAGTGGGAGAAGGACAAGGTGAAGAGGTGGCAAGAAATTGCTTGTAGTTTCTTAAATTAAATTGAAGCTGCAGTTCTTTGCAAGCCTTATTGCAAAAGGCTTTCTTTATTTTCAATTGTGTGTGTCTAATTCCAGGTGCAAAAGTAATGTGCTTTGAGGTATTTCGGTATATCTTAGAGTGCTATGGTAGTGTGATTATGCCTAATGCTTCTTGACCAGCATGTCAGTTTACTGTATTGTCTAGTGCCTTAAATATTGGAAACCGCCTATTTATTTCAGTAACATGCTCATATTTTAAATTTTGTAAGTGTTTGAAGATGCAGATCTGAACCTGGTCATCCCATCTGCTCTATTTGCTGCTGTGGGAACAGCGGGTCAGAGGTGCACAACTGCTAGGAGGCTGGTGAGTAAATGTGTATTGTCTGGCTTGGGTAGCTCTGAGTTTAAAGCTAATTCAAATTAGCATATAAAATGCCTAACAATTACTAATATTATGGAGAGCAACAAATAATCTCTGAAACATATTTTTACTTTGTCAAAAATCAGTATGATAGGAAAATAAGATGGTAGTTTGTCATTCCACTATAATTCTGTCTGTTTCTTTGTGTTTCCAAATGTACCTGTTGCTAAAATGCAGGAAAATAAACCTTTCTGTACTTCCTATGTTTCTCTGTTTTCATTGCCAGAGCTTCTTTGCATGTGTCTCCTGCAAATTTTGGTTCAGGGTTTAGATTTCAGAAAAACAACTCTGTGTGTGCTGCTTACATTATTACTAATTTTTAACCAGCCATTTTCAACAAGTTTAAAGGCGTTACAGTGTCAGCCTATGTCTAGTTTTTTTCAGAGTTGGGTTGATTAGGTAAATATTTGTCAAAATTGATGCAGATTAGTATAGGAAGGGCGGTTATTCATTAAATTATGGCAATAAAAATGACTTGAGTATTTGTCCTGACATACTTAACTGAAGAGTTTACGGAACTCTTTAATACCGTTGATCTGATATCTTGTAAAATGTGAAGAGGGTTTTGTTTCTTCACTTGTTTTCTATCTTCATGCTGAAGCTTTCAAATCTTCATGTCATGGTGTTGGTCCTGTTTCGAGGCCTTGCTTGTGTGTTTATTTTTAACTTTGGGATTTGCTGTGTGTGAGCAGCACTATCTCCACACTTCATTTAGCCCTCTTCTAAGTGCAGGAGTACTTCAGGAATAGTTACGTAGGTTGAGCTGTCTTACAACCGTCTTCCCACGTTTTGTTTAGTTCCTCCATGAAAGCATCCATGATGTTGTGGTGACAAAGCTTGCTAAGGCCTATGCCCAGATCCGCATCGGTGATCCATGGGATTGTAAGTAGCTATTTTCGCATCATGGATTTAGGATACAAGTTCTGTTTGATTCTTTCTAATTAAATTACTTGAGATTATAGATCAAAGCTATCTAATTTTAGCAGTTTATCAGGTAAGGGGGATAGGTGGTTTCATTTAGAGTACTAAGTCTGAAATGGAGATGAGAATCTAGCCTAATACTGCTTATCTTGGACAGGAGATTACTCCCAAGGTGTCATTATACACACGTGCAGTTATGCTGAAAGTATGTCTTTGTATCTTTTGTTTCTAGCTGACACTCTTTATGGGCCTCTTCATACCAAAGAAGCAGTGAAAATGTTCCTTGATGCAATAGAACAAGCGAAACAACAGGGTGGCTCTGTGGTTTATGGTGGAAAGGTGACTTATTTTTATTCTGCTGCATTTAGTACTCTAGGGAAAAAAAAACCCAAACCAAAACAAGATTGTCTCTCAGTTTGTCCTGTCAGCCATTACAGAATGTTAAATTAGTCATTCTGAGAATATTTGAATTGCAGTCTTGTCTTTAGAGTAAAGATGGGTCTACTTGGAAGCTACTTCCTCCTTCCAGAAATGGCTAAAAGCTTTTGGCTTTTAGCTCCTAGTTGCAGGAGATAGTGAAAATACAGCAATAAAAATGGTGAATACCAAATGTACAACAAGGACAAAAATTCTGTTCTGCCCTTGGATTAACAACATAAAACTTCAGGAAACACTGAAGATCCAGGAAAGCCAGTTGCATGTCATTATCATATGGGATGTTTCATTATAATGGACTTAACATTCTGGGAATTGTTGTCTTTTACTGGCACCTTCTTTATTCTTTATTCAAATCAGCTTACTAATCAACTTACAAGCAGAAGAAAGGAAGTAGTTTTTGTCAGCTGCTGGACTTTGAGATTTGATTGTCTCTTTAGTAGACTAAGTTATGCTTTTGTATTTTAAATATTTAAAGGAAATGCTTAAGTAAAATTTAATTTACCTACTCAGATGATCTGACCTGTTTCTGATTGCTGGACACAACTATAGTAATCAGACTGCGAAGGATCCCCTTCCTACACTAGTACTAAGCAGGATGCTAGTTTGAACTTACTAAGTTGTTTTCTCTCTTATATGTTTTGAAGGTTATAAATCGCTCTGGAAATTATGTTCAGCCAACTATTGTGACTGGCCTTCCTCATAATGCACCCATTGTCCACACGGAGACATTTGCCCCCATACTATATGTGCTGAAATTTAAGGTAAAATTACAGTGGCAGTTAGTCAGGTGTCAATGATGCTAACAGAAGAGTCAGGAGAGAGGTTTCAGATGTATAATGTGTTCATGTTATTGTCCTAGCTCTTGAAGAAGTGTTAAATTGAGGAAGTGTTGTTCTGCACTGTAGGATATGCACTGTAATAGCTACAGTGTGTAGCTACTTTTATGTATTTTTTGATGAAGAGCACTGGAGTTAAGATAAGAGTCTGTACAGGAAGAGATTTTTATTGCTCACGTCAACTTGCTCAAAAGCTGGTTGTTCGTTTTGTGCAGTGGTGAAGGTATCCTGTACCCGACTTGGCGCATGAGTATTTGCCAAGTGGCATTTCATATATTTGCATTATGGCTGTAGCACACTGAGTTTTTTCTCACAGTATTTTTTTGTTTTCAATGATCATGGTTTAACCATTGATGCATGCTCCTTTTAGGAGGAAGAGGAAGTTTTTGCCTGGAATAATGAAGTAAAACAAGGTCTTTCCAGCAGTATCTTTACCAAGGATTTGGGAAGGATTTTCCGCTGGCTTGGGTATAGTTAAAATTATTTTTCTACCTTCCTGAAGCATAAGATCACAGTCTCTCATGTCTTTAGTAAGCCTATGCATAATACTAGTTGAGCATTTTATATCTCTCAATTTAGGGAAGCAGCCTTTCCTGATCCTTAAGAATAATCATGCCTTACCTTTGTTTGCAGGCCAGAGGGATCTGACTGTGGCATTGTGAATGTCAACATCCCAACCAGTGGAGCTGAGATTGGAGGTGCTTTTGGTATGTTACTTACGCTTTTTTATTTACCCTGTTGATCAGTTCTAGAGACTTGGTGGTATTTCTTGGGCTTTTTTACTTATTTATTTATTTATTTTTTTAAAGTTGGGGTGATTTTATGTTTTTCTAACAAATCTGGAAGTAAATGAAGCACTACAAAAGAAGTGTAATTTAGATCTCCTCATCTTGTTTTTCAATGTTCTAATCAGTCCATTTAAATCACTAAATCCGAAGAAATCAATTAAGTTAATTTTTAATTATATTGCTTTAGTAGAAACCAGAAATTGACTAGACGTATTTGCATTCAGCATGTAAAAATTTGTGTTTTAAATATTGCATGTATCATCCCCTCCAAACTGTCAATGGAATGTAACTCAGAAGTATGTTCTGAATGTGCTTGGAGATGTAGCTGAGTGGAAAACTGCTTAAAAGACTTTTAATTCAAACAGTCTTGAGCATTTTTGGTTTGTATCTTTGCATATAAAAGTTACAGTGTGAAATGTATTTGTGAGAAAGTTTTTTGAATTCATCTTTGCCAGCATTTCTCTTTTTTGCTTATAGTAAAGGAAGGGGGGTGTGTGTGTGTGAAGAAGTGTTCACCTTAGCATTTAAACAATACAAGAACCAGAATGTGTTTGTACTCTTGTCTCATGTTAAAATATATTTAAATAAGGTCCTGTGGTACCAGCGTGATGAAACTTTCTCTTCCAGGCAGATATTATTTTTGGATCAAGTATAAGGAAAGAGTTAGCTGTGAGAGCTGTGCGTTGTTATGTTCTGGTAATTTATTTCAGATACAGAACAAAGGCAAAGGACTGATCTTTCCCAGGAATTTCTGTGAAATGTCTCACCACCTGGAGTTAGTCCAGGTTAGTCAAGTTTTCATTTATGACCTTTTTCCTACAGGTGGTGAAAAGCACACTGGTGGGGGAAGAGAATCTGGAAGTGATTCATGGAAACTTTATATGAGACGATCTACTTGGTAAGACTGACTTTTTAAATTCCAAGTAAATGTAAATTGCAAGTAAACTTGCAAAAGTTCAAAGCATATAAATCCTTGACTATAAGAGGTTATCTTCATTAAATGTGAAGTAATAGTGAGTGAAACTGCCTTTTCTTCATGCAAGAATTTACATCTGTGTTCCTAGTGAAGGTTATTTGAAGAGTCTAAATAAAGACATTTTTTCACTCGCTGTTCCTCAAAAAGAGAAAACCAAAACCAAAACAAAGCCAACAACCAACCAACTTTTTTTCCCTTCTTGCCTGATTTTAAACTTGGCTAAAATATAAATTGCTGAAACTTGTCCAGAAATACATGAAGTAGCAAACAGTGTGGGGGTCACTATTGCCAGTGGTTGGCAATTTACCTACATGTTGTCTGTCCTCATAAATCTCCTGACAGCCTGTACTGGGTGACCATTTCTGCTCTCTGCTGGCCTCCCTAGCCTTTATCTCTGCTGACTTTGGTTTTCACAGAAATGTGTGAAATCCCACCTTGATTCTTTCTGTGTGGACATTCTCCTAGTAAGAGATTAAATAGTGTTACTTTAATGTACCAAGGAAGAGATAATGGGGAATGTGGTCTTTTCCTATACGTAGTTACTATATTGAAAACGAGAGTAGTCAGTTCATAGCCTTAAAGAGGCAAACTGCTTCTAGAAATCTTTTGTATACAAGTGACAGAAATAAGAATCCTTGTACACAGGAAACGGATTACATAATCTGTTTCAGTGACCAAGTCTGTTCTCTAAATACTTGTTTCTCTTCCAGTACAATCAACTACAGCAAGGATTTACCTTTGGCTCAAGGAATCAAGTTTCAGTAAGAGCCTTGTGGATGGCCATGCCATGAAGTCACCTAGCATTTCAGAACCAAGCACCTTCTAAGCCTCATGAGGAAGAAAATTAATTATGTGGAACTTACTTGCAGCAAAGATGCCAATTCTGTCAAAAAATCATCTACTCTAAAATTACTTCAGTTTCAATATATAAAGTTACTGCTTTGGTCTTCATATGAAAAGCATGTGGTCTTTGGGAAGAATGGAAGGTGACAAAACCTAACAACTTGGATATAGATAGCCTGGATAATCAGTGGCCTTACTAGTATATTTTGGTATCAACACTGTATCTCCTGCCCCCCCACTGTTCACTGATATTTCCAGCTAATAGATCTATGCTATCTATCGTGTAGATAACTGGTGCTGTGGAGGGTGGGCAATACAGGGCTATTTTTAACACATAAATAAAGGTACATTTTGTGAGATACCTTGCACTTCTAGGGTTTTTTTGTTCATTATTTTGGAGCAGAAGCATTCATCTGACTGTCCACCTTCACACACTTTGAGCTGCTAGCTGGGAAAAATGTCACTAGGCTAAAAGGACCACTTTAGTTTTCCTGCCTCTCCTTCAGAAAGAAGACTTCGACCCTGTGTGTTGGGAGGTAAGAGGTAAGACAAAGGCTACTGTACTCTCCTAGTGAGGCTAGGAGTCAGTTTGGGTTGTCACAAAACTTGCGGCACTCTACAGGCAAAGTGGCTGAAGAACTGAAGATGCAGCCAGGAGGGAAAACTTCTAGAAAGAATTTGCCTGGGAAAGGCCAATTATTTATGTGTTGTCACCTTAAGAGGGGATTTCCCATGGCCACTGAAGACTACAGCCATCAGCAGCTGATTTAGGAGCCTTGCTCAGAATCCAAGATTTGAAAAGGAATGGTGCTGTAAGGCTGATTTTAGCTTTCCACAGAGCAACTTCAGAGACTTTTAATGTATCATTTCTTGAGGAAACATCTTTTCCTTTCACTATTATGTACCATTTTTCCACAATGAGCATTGCAGGACTGTTCATTTTGGGCTCAGATTCTAGGACTGTGATACAGTTTTTTACTTATTTTTGATGCTAAGCTCATGTCATCCATATTGTTCTAAAAGTCCAGCATACCACAGTGCTGGCTGGTCTTTCACCTTAATATCTATTTTTAAAATATGTAGTGTTTTGAATTTTACATCCGTATTATGGAAGATATTTTGGGTATCACCTTCGTAGAACAAATGGTAGGTGGTCAAAGCTTTATTTACTGAGCCTCTTAAAGTCATGTGAACTCTCTCCCATAGTTCTTTGTCTTTCACTACTTAACTAGTAAACAGATTTCATGAAAGAGTGTTATGTATTGGACCACACAGAAAGAACTTAAAACTTCCTAGGCAGACAAATAAATCATTAACAGATACAGGGCAAAGAAACAATCCAATTTCCAAGTTTAATTATTCTGAAAATTGCACAAGTTACAGAAGCTATGTTCTTTAACTTTGTTCTGTAGCCAGTGAGTGCTACTACGAAATTCTCAATAATCAAAACTTCAAGAAGGCTCCTCTTCTTGCTCCTTTTAGTTTTTGGGTATCCTCATTATGTCACATCTGCTGCTTGAGAAAATAAAAACCTTTTTACTCTTTTTGGATAAAATAATTTCAGAAATCCGGTGTTTTAATTTCACATATCCAGGCATAGGGTTAATTCTGCCATTGGCTTAAGATATGTGAACTCAGCCCATGGAATGGAACAAAAATGGGATGGTGAGACAAGGAAGTACAGAATGAAATACAATCTTTTGTAAATAAATAAATTCAGTTCTAAATAACATTAAGTTTGATGGCCTTTTAACAATAGTAATGGAAAGTAACTGGTAAATGTTTCATAAAAACTAGTCAGAATGCAGCCAAAGAACATAATGAGAATGCTTGCATAAGGTACATCATTGTAGTTGGTGTAGTTTTAGGTCTTTATGACCTTAGTACAAAAATAATTGGAAGAAAAACAGGATGTGTAGATAAAGAGTATCTGAAACTAGCAGATGTCCAGGATGTGCTGTAGCTAAGCTAAATGATAAGTAGAAGGACGGGATGAAATCATTCACTTATGTCTGTGGTGTTATCAAACCAATTAAGCTGGTGTAATCATTTATCTACTGTCCATGCTTTGAAGTTTGCCAGAACAAGAGTTCAAGGAGCAGCTGAGTGATGAAGATTGCTGGAAGAAGTAAAAGACCCCCAAAGACCACTACCACGTTGCTGTGCACATGTGGAAATGGGCTTGGAATTATGTAAAGCAGTTCTCAGATGGTTAATGAATATATATGATGTTTAATGAATATGTTAAGCAACAATATAATCACAGTCTTGAGGTTTGGCAGAAACACACTAGGAGGAGCTGACTCCTGTGTCTCCCAGCGCTGCTATAAAGAATACCTGCTTGTCAACTTAAACTTCTTTTTCAAGTTCTGAGCGAGTTCTACAAATCATGAGTCTGATGCTTGACTTGTATTGAAATCACTATCTGAAAAGCAGTATGAATGAAAAATGTAGTAATGTAATCAAAGGGGTGACTGCATTACACACCAGAAAATTTTTTAAAGGTTAATGTATTTTGATACATAATAATTCCTTCTTCAACACAAACTGTTGAGTAGTCTTACAGAGGATTCAGCTTGAAATACTTGTATAACTACCTCTATATGTTATGAGTAAGTGTATTAAATCTTCTCTTTGTAGGCAAGTAATAGTCTGTAAGTAGATTACAAATTCACCCTGATGTTTGCTAAGTATATGAATTACTGTTAGAAACATTGCATTATCCACATTGCCATTGGACTGCTGCTGTGGTATTAAAACAGGTAATGGCAGTGGATCATCTGCTTTGGATTCCTTAGATGATATTTTCCAATTTGCTTCTCTCCACCCTTGCACCTTTTGTTGAAGAACCCTACCTGAGTTGACTTTATGAACGGCTTTCAGTGAAGTGGCTCTCCAGAGAGGGCCTTTTAAAGATGGCTGAACACTGCAATAGGTTTAAGTAAGGATTTAGGTGCCTATAAACAATTGTGAGTAAATGTTGGAGGCTTAGAGGTGCTGTAAGCTTCCTGTTTCTCAATTTCTGCTTTAATTTGAAAAGTCCACTCAAGAGATTGTAAACTGCATTAGCTGTCATTGGGTTATCTCACCCTAGGAAAGCAATTTGAGAGTTCATAAAACATGTGTTGGAACTACTGGTATATGCAGCATAATGGAATTTGCAATTTTAATGCAAATTCTGTCAGTGGCTTCCACAGATGCATAAACTTAATTACCACTGAGTGTGTAACACCAGTGAGTAACAAGTGTTAAATGACACATGATCAATAATTCATTTGTTAGCACAGTATTGCTTACTGTGAAATGACCTTGATGGGAAGTCTTGCAAGGAATTTCCTTTCTTTTTACCATATTACTAACTGAAGAAAAATGCAAATTTCACTAATGACATTTTTGCTGACAGAACAATTGCTTTCTTTATGAATGGCAAAAAATCAAACCTGTAGGCTGTGAGCCACAGGCAGCTCCTTTCTGTTTTATCCTATCACAGTCTCTAAAAGCAGATTCTGGAATGGTTTGCAGGAACCAGGAATGCTACTCACCAGTAATGGTCTAAACTTGGGGCTTTGCAAATAACTGCCCTGCAGTGCTGAATTTAAAACAACTGGGAAAGTGCTGTTATCTTTCAGTACTAACAGACCAACCCATTTGTATTATATAATGGTTTTTTTCTTGTGGTATTTCCATTGCTCAGTTCTATGTGTGGTTGATACATGTTTCAAAACCATGGGCTGCCAGAATGCTTTATTTGTGGCACTTATGTTTCTGTGCAACATATTACATATAGAGCTGCTGCCTTCAAGACTTATTAGGTACTAATTCATTCAAGTCTCTGCATTAATCTCAACAGGAGCTATGTAATAAAGTGTAAATCACAGGAGCTCTCTTTGCCCAGATTGTCTTCTGAATTATATGCCACATTGGTGTTGGGCCTGTATTGCACAGTGGTATACTCTTAATTTCCAATGTAGAAGAGGACAAAACTCTTTGTCTTATATGTAGGTAAAATGACTTAATTGCCTAGAATTAAATTATTGAGTAAAATTGACAACTTGACAAGGTCTTTTTTAATGTCTTGTGTTTGGTATTCTGAAATGTGTATTCCTTAATCAGCAAACATGCTGTCGTTGACATGACTAGTGTTTGAAAGCTAATAGATTGTTTGTATTCAGTTGTTTGCAGAGTTCTGCTTCCACTAAAGTACTTCTATTCAAGCAGTGCAAAGTGTCTCATCTAACCTTGCATTTTGAACATGGTTGCCTGATGGTACCTGGTACAAAGGTTCTGCCCAGATTAAGTCTTGCATTTCCCTCATAAAACGAAAGCAACAATACACGTTATTGATACGGCAAAGTTCAAAGGTAAATATGACAGTAGTTTAACAAGATCCAGTGACAAGGTAGCTTTTATTGTTTACTGGTATAGGATGGGGTCAGACAGAACTGTCAGGGAAGCCTTCCCATTGATGTTCATGGGAGTCACGATGTTCAGGAAGAACCCCCTTGCTTTCTAAACCTATTTCTCAGAAAGGAGTCCAGGTGCAGCTGCACCCACCCCTAGTCCCAGACTTGGGCAATGGTTTATGTCTAAGGGGTTATGCACAACCCTTTATATTACTCAGCTAAGATTTCAAAGTTTAGCATGCTGTTAATCACTTACCAATGATCTGTTGTGGCAAGGAATCTCTCAACCTTGAGGAATAACTTTGGATGATGTCCCTACTCAAGGGAGAGTACAACTAGCTGCCTTGCAAGAGTTCACCAGGGCTTGGACCTGGGCTCTTTTATACTTCTAGAACAAGATGATTGATTTACAGTCGTGTTTGCATACCAGTCTGGATCAGCATTCCAGATAGTTCTTGGCTGCCATGTAGCCATCTGTTTCCCAAAGTTCAGAGCAAGCTGGATGCAGTTGTTAATACCCCCACTAGTGGTTATGGCTTAAGTAGTGGGGGATCACACTGCCACAGCTACATACTGTTCACAGCCTCTCTCTTCTGCTAAGTGATTAGCTCACATTCTCCATACAGCTCACTGCTTTCCCCCAGCTAGTAGGGAAACTCTTCTGCATTTTGAGACAGGGACTTGCAGGGGAAGGTGGGGCACAGTGGTTTTTCTAATTGTCCTGCTCCTCCCGGTGTCGCTGTTGATCAGGCTAAAGCCCGCTGAAGGCAGGCCGCTCCTTCGATGGCTGCTTGCATGAAACACAAACCTTCTTCTGAATGTCTTTGGCATTCCAGCACATCTGGAAACACTGCCTCCGAGCTGGTAATTAAATACACTTTATTCTGCAAAAGCCTCAGCTGACTAGTACAATTCTTACATAAAACATCAAAAGAGAAAGGATAAAACTGACAGTGTTTCAGCCACGTGCTCATCTCTAGGGAAGAAAGAATGCTTAATACACACTTGACCCTATGTATGACTATTCTCTGACATTCGGCTCTGTTTTCCTGAAACCTGATTTCAAGCTGGGGTTAAAAGGAACAAATAGTGCAAGCTAGTTCTCTGAACTTCAGAGGAAGGCACTTCCTTTTGTTACATTGAAGTCTGCAGTGCTGGGAGTTGCGGTAATTGTTTCATGCTTCCCTAGCACTATCCTTAGAGATGTCCCAAACCTCCTTAGATGTGGTAATGAAGTTAGCATCACCTGTTTACTTATTCAGGGGAATGCTATAGAGGTAGTGAAGTGACAGCATACAGGTTTAAAAGTGAGAGACTGAGAAGAGGATAAATACCATTTCTTTTGCTCCTAAAGCTTTCATTTAATGCTCAATCTATTACTGTGTACTAATCATCTTCTGTCTTTTGCAGATTATAAGAGGTTACTCACTGATTAACCTGTGATTTAGACAGACCTGTAATGATAGAAACCTCTCAGCCTGGTGTAGCAGCTGTATTATAAAAGTATCTAAAAAAGTGCAACACATACCTGTTATTTCAGTTGTGTTTCTTCTAACTACATTTTTTACCACAATTCCTGTATGTTTACATACTCAAATAATTCTAGGATATGAACTTCTTTCTAGCACATACATGACTGTACCCCCTTGTGACTATATATGCTTACAGTTACATGTTTCAGAAATGAGGGGTATCTGTTTGGCCCATACAAGAGTAAAGATATTTCTCCTCCTCAATTTCACCCAGACAGCACTTGATTTATGGTCATGGTTTAAGGCAGAACAAATAGCAGAGTAAGGTTATGGTGATATTTCATGATAGTCAAACAATCCTCCTAAGCTTTGCTACGGTATTGAATATTTGTAGGTTGAAAAGACAAGGTGAAGACCTTACCTGAAGGAGAGGGTATGTGGAATCATAGAATGACAGCAAAGGAGACAGAAACTTAAGGCAATAAAAAAAAGGCAGGGATGGAGCACAGGGTAGAAAATCTAAAACTGGTCAGTCAAGCACTGCTGTTCCAAGCAGGCTTAACCAACATTACTTGCTGTGCCCCAGTCTTGTCTCCTGATTTCCTTTCTGTATTTTTTGGTTAGCTGTGTTACTGATTTTTATTTTCATGACAACGATGTAACGCTGAAGGGAATCTGTCTGACAAGTGCCATAAGTGTGTAACCTGTAGGAAGGCAGCAACCAGGCTGTAAAAAACCGATGTGCCTTGAAAGTGAGAATAAGGAATTCAAAACCACCAGCAAAGGAAGTGGTGGAGCCAGGGTGAAAGACATAGGCAGTGCTGCAGAGAAGAGAGAGTACCTAATACTAGGCTTTTAGATGATGGATGTTAGTTTGGGAATGCTGGGGAAAATAAGGCAGCACCATTGCAAATGGGAGGTGGGGCAGAGTGCACAAAATGGGACATCTTTGAAGAGCATGTTTCTGAATATAGTATAAAGGAAACAAAGGGTAAGAAAGTTACTGAATGATATCAGGGAGAGGTGTCAGATGTAGTTTAACCTAACACATAAGGGTGCAATTAGGGCAGATAAACCATAGACAGACACATTCACTGTGAAATGATATCATCACCAGAGGAGGAGGTGATGCGTGCTGAAGAGGCCCCACCATATAATGAACTGT
>JBAFWW010056056.1:0-10886 GCA_036873685.1 Agapornis canus
ATTTCAAGTTGATGTGCCTATTTGTCAGGAAAGTCCTGAGACAGCGATTTATCAATCTGCTATTTCTCAGCTTCACTATTATAATTCATTATTTGCAAGGCTCAGTATGACTTCCATAAACTCTAGTTATATAGAGTACACTTCATGAGCTCCCCAGCCAGAAGAAGTCAGCTCTGCTGTCTCTCCCCTGCTGAAGTTTTCAATTAGCTTGAAGACCAAATTGTCTTGTGAAATTATCAGCAATGGAGGTCCTAGATCTCCCTCACAACTTTGCATAGTTCATAGGTGTCATACATGTCAGAAGAGAATAGTTTATCTGAAGAAACATATAATCCAGTAAGCTATGACAGCTCTTGCTCCAGGGCTCTGTACACTGTAGAAACAGAACCTTGCCCACTAACATTGCAAATTGTTACTCTAGAGGCCTGAGTGTGTGATGCGATCACTGCATGTGGAGTTACAAAGTAAAGACAGCAGGAGGGCAGTGGAAGTCTCTGATGCAACCACTGTCCCGTGATGGATGCTTCAAATTTTCAGAACTTCAGAACTGTTAGAAATCGGGCAGGGACAACCAGAAGTCAATTTTCAGTTTAGGATAGCCTCATTTTACCAACTATTCTCCACTCAGTTTTAGGTAAACTGAAATTAAAAAAAATTTACTGTGAGAGCTCTTTACTGTGAGCATGGTGAGGCTCTGGAACAGGCTGACCAAGGAAGCTGTGAATGCTCCACCCCTGGCAGGGCTCAGTGGTGGCCTGGACAAAGCCTTGGGTGGCATGGTTTAGTGTGAGCTGTCCCTGCCCATGGCAGGGGGGTTGGAACTAGATGAGCTTAAGGTTCTTTCCAACCCTGACTACTCTATGATTCTGTGATTCTATTTTCACAGACAATTTTTCCTGAATGTCTCAGAATACGTAAAGTGTGATTTACATGGGATTGCTATGTGCAGCAACTGCAACGCTCTACAAAGAGATGCACTTCCACGTTACCATTCTTTCCATGATAAAAGTTTAGCAACTTTTAAATAGAGGTTGCTACCTGATCATTAACAAATCTTATGTGTTAGTTCATTGTGTGGCTTTGTCTTAAGGATTCAGTGAGATGGAATTTCAAAAGAACGTTTCAGACAAGAGATGTAATACAGGTAAATTCTTCCAAACCAACAAAATATGGTGCTCCCAAGCAGGAATAAAACATATGAAAAAATGGAAATTCCGCTTTCCATTACGAACTACAGGATATTTTGCATTATCATGTTAGAATTATTAGCGGAGAAGTATACTGACTTTCCATCAATAAATATAACTTTATTATATGCAGGTTTTTTTCCCACTGTTGTACTCCAGCATCAGTTATAGGCTGATTAAGGAGATTTCTAACCCATTGTCAAATACTTAGAAAAACATCTGTGTACATTATTTCAATAAATTAGCTGAAAAATAATAGATCATAAAAGCCCAAGCTATTCTTATGAAACAGTAATGAGACCTTTAGCACCACAAAGCATAGATTTTCAATATCTTCCTTTGTCTATCTGATGTATTTACCCTTTTTCCATTTTCACCCTCCAGATGCAGGTTTCCTTTATGCTGGTACAGCTGGGTTTGTAGTTAAAAAAAAATAATCAAAAAAATACCAAAAACAACTTTAAAGTATAAGGGATGGTATTGTATATGAAAAAATTAAGTACCAGAACTTTATCAGACGTATTTCAGAAAAGGCACACCAAAAGCTGGTAGTCCTGACAAAATGTAGTATTAGAAAATCAAACAGGAAGGAACACAGTGGTCACATCTGCAACCATTCAAAAACAAAATCGGAGACATACATCACCCTTCAAAGCAAACACAATGCAGCCTATGCTCGCTTTTCGCATGCTCACAATACCATTATCTTCAAATTCAGAAATTAGTGATCTGTCATGCAGGCGTGAAGTCAGATATATAAGAAAACATGATTATGTCGAAGTTCAGTAAGTAAGTAAATGTAATTACATAAGTAATATATGAACTGTACCACCATAATCATATCAGTCAGCTTGCCCACGCTCATGCAAAATACACACAGCACTGTGTGCTGCCTCAAGACATTCTGTGCTGATTACAAGGAGCTATTCCTTGGCTGGATTTATATCTCATTTTTTATAAATGAACAAAAGAAAAAGCAAACTAATTGGAGATGCTGGATCACAGGATTGTTACCTCTGTGGGCCTTTCTGACAGCCACCAGCTGGACCTAGCTATGAAAGAAGCTGGGTGAGGGAGACCCCAAGATTTTGCTATGTCAACAGAGCAAGACCAGTGGGTTCTCACAGGGGTTTCGCCCCAGAAGCAGAAAAGGAAAGATGGTTCTTACGTTCATCTCCTTTGGCCATTTGAAAGCCAGTACCTAATATTTGCATTCAATTAGAGAGGCCATTGCTTGTCAACCCATCACACTTCATGCTATTGTCAGTACAGCTTGACACATGCCTCCAAGGATACTGTTTCCCTAAACTGCTAGCTGTGTATCAACAAAGAGGAACATTCTGACCTACCACAAATGCAGATATGTGAAGGCTGCACAGAAAAAGTAGTTTATATGAGACATTCCTTTTTGCTCAGAAAATGGTTTCACATCGAGCAAGTAACTTAGATGCCATGAACTTATTAAAGTGCTGTTGCCTGGATACAATTTTTGTCCTATTTCACCCCCAAGTTATTCTGCAAGAAAGCTAGCCTTGTTCTTATTGTTCAACTGAAAAGTAAAAATTCCTTTATCTTCAGGGAAGTAATCAAGCAGTTGTCTTAAATTAAAAATATTTCAATTTTGACTGGCTATATATTAAAAGTTTTGATTATAATATCACCTAACCATAAGTAAATCTATCTATAACAATAAATTTTATTTTTAATCAGTTACACACAGTCTACAACTGTTTCTAAAATATTGTGTATATAACTTTGTATTTTGCAAATATAAAAATATGCAAATTAAAGACAACGAAGGATTTACAGAGACATATTCAAAATGACAATAAATGACATTATTATGTAACAATCTGACTATCTGTATATGCATTATGATACATGCACCTCTACAATTTTTGTGCTAGCTGCAACTTCACTATAATTTTCTCATCCACTGTACAGAGTGGTCATTATTGTGCACTCTTTGGACAACCGTCTTACCATAAACCTGTATCCTGCAAAAAGATTGAATTCTTCATAATGTTGTTTCCCAACCATATTCATTAATATCTAAACTGTTACAAAACCATGGTGTATTTATTTTAATAACAAATCTATGAGATTGTGAGAAAATATTTCATGTTTGCAAATTACAGTTCCTGATAATATTTTTATCTAGTATGCACAGACTGATGAGAATACATCATCATAATGCAAAAGTATGTTACTTTTTAAAAAACTTAAAAAGGTAAAAAAAAAAAAAACAAAACAAATTATCCATTCCTGACTTTGTATTATACTCGGTTAGTCTCATCATCAAGAGCATAGCAACAGAAATGCCACCACAGTATATCCTCACTCCTCCCCCTAAGACTTAAGTCAATAAGCTCAAAATTGCCTACTTGATTTCAGCCATGAAGTGTGTACTAAGTACAGAGGATGATCAAGAGCAGAAAACTGAAAATCGGAAAAGAAGGAAAACACAAACAAATAAGAAAAAGGGAGAAAAGGAAGAAACAGAAGCAGAATGTGAGAAAACAGAAAAGAGAAAGAAATGGAAAAAATCCACAAAACATGTCACTTTTAATAGTCCTTGCTGGCACATTAATTCCTTTACCTACTGTTTGATGGAACAAGCATAGCCCAACTAATTTTCTGAACTGTAGTTTGCTGTTAATTTGTTGCGTAACCTGGAAAAAGTAGTCTTTAATGAAGTCATCATTATTTTTACTATATACAGTCACCTGCAGTATAAGCTGTCCAGTCACAGAGTCACTTTATTCTGCACTCCCAAGAGTGAGGGTTGTCATGACTACTGCTACTTCAAAAGTCTTGACTTTATATGACTAACATTCTATGTTTAAAAATAGTATTACATCAAAATCTAAGAGACAAAAAAGACATCTCTGGGCAGGTGCTATGCAAGCACAGTGAAAAGATGGCCCTTTTTTTTTTTCTTAATCTAAAACAATTACAATTTTATTATACAGGAAAAAATCTTAATTGGATTGATTTTCCATATATCTAGCAAAAGCAGTCAGTGTATTTAAAAACATTTCTTAGCGTTTTGACTTTTTTCTAATGCCATGCAGACTTTCCCTCTCTGAATTTGTGAAAGTCTTCCTTTATTATGAGCTATAAAATCATGACTGAAATAAATCCAAAGGACAAAAGTAAAGAAAAAGAAAAAAATATTTTTCTACAACTGTGTTGCTTTCACTTCAAGGAATGGACATGTTTTCCTTCTTCTATTTTGGTCTTAGAGGACTCAGCTCTACTTAACACAAGATGAGTCATGAGGATTTCTCCCTGCTAAAAGTGACAACTTCAGAGACTTTATTACTTTTTAATGATGTATGTAAAAGCTTACTACTCACCAACAGCAGTGAGGTACATTACTCTACCTTAGGACCTGACCCTCATTTACTCCCAGTTCTTTTGTCAATTCACATTTCTTCCTCTTAATGGATACTGATAGGGCATACACAGTAAAGACAGGTTTTACAATCTGAGAATTCAAATGCCAGCTGAGGTTCACTAAGAATGTATCTTCCATGAAATTAATTAAGCTATACCATTTCCACATCAGCTGAAATCTGGAAACAGAGAGAACCTAAACCCACTTTTTTGGTTAGGATGATTACTATTTATGCTGCATTTCTTATTGCTCCTTGCTGAAGCCCCATCTCTCTCTACCTGCTGAAGATGTGGCTTGTAGAACAATGAGTAAGGGCTTTGCAGAACATCTCTGTGAGTTTTGAGGGGTTTTCTTTGAGCATGAAAGGAAAGGTCAAGACCTGTCTACTATTCTTCACTGTCTTTGGGGAGGTTTCCAAACTAACATGAAATCAATAATTTAGCTGTAAGATTCTGCCTACCATTGGCGGCTGCACTATTTATAACATGAATTTAAAACAACTTAGTTACTCATTACTTAAACCAAACTCAAAGAAGCCTTTCTTAAACACAAATGTGTTCTAGAGATACCGTGGTTTTAAAAGAGTTTAAAAATAATCTTAAAATTAAAAAAAAGAAATCAAATATCATTTGCAGCAAAGATTACAGCAGTAATGAAGGTACATCACCTCTATTCCTACCATACATCACCTATTGTACAATAAGGTGGTTGCTAGACATCTGCAATAAAACCATTATCTTTGTTAAAATGTTGACCAGCAGCATGCAGAATGTCAGAGATACACCCAGAAAAGATTAACATTTTAAGGTGAAAATATATCACGTAGGGTCAAGATCTGTAAGATGTGGTAGGTCATTTTGATCCACTTGCTCTTATCTGATGGCAAAGCCAGCTTCAGTCAGAATCATTCCAAGACTTCTTGTTGGACTTTACAGGAAGGTCTACCAGAACTGTCTAACCTCAGCATTAAAGACCTAAAAGGTCAGCTACACATCTGAATATGGAAAGATTAACCTGATAATGCAGTGTGCTTTCCAAAAATGTTGTATTAGTTGCTTTTTAAGTTGGAGGGGCTTGATGCTGTTTCATTCAACAGCAATGTTTACCCTTGTTTTGTGTTTTTAGATTTAGGGAACACCACAGACTTAGTGACATGTTAAATGAAAGTAAGGCTCTATTTCTTTAGTGGTTTGTGACCTTTAGGATCTTATATCTCAATGAATGGTAATATTTACACATTTTTGTTTCTGATCTGGATGATGCAGTTATATGTCAAAAGGGTAAAATGTTCATCACTTATCTATCTTCACACTGATTAGCTTTCTAACCTTGTAAATGCTCCTGATACCAACAGCAAACAAGAATCGTAAGGGCTGACATTGTCACTTCTGACTTTGGATGAAGGCAAAGGCTACAAAGCAAAGCTGATTTTAAACTCTAATATTCTGCACATTTTAGACTGCAACCTTTCAGAGGGAAAAAAAAATCCTGAAAAAAACAGACAAAAAAAAACAAACAAACAAAAACAAAAACCAAAACATTAAAGTTAACAGGAACAAGAATGAAGATGCTGGTTTATTTCTCAGAGTATCTATCTGAATTGGAATATTTAGGACTTTTCTCCAAAATATGCATTCAAAAAAATATGTCCTTTTAGAAAAGGAAAAGGTATCTCCTTGCATTGTAATCCAAAGATATTACTAAGATACTTGTAGTTGCTGAACAAGACTCTGCTGTTCTTCTGCATGTAGACAGACCAATACTTTCTAGTTAATCTTTGGGCTCTAATTCTTTGAGGAAAAATTATTGTCAGTACCAATATAAAATGAAGAACAGTATGATTAAAAAGAAACAGTTAATGGCTAAGCTAAACTGTTTCTTAAAATCAGTGTACATGTAAATTATTAGGGGGGCTTGAATTATTGGAAATACACTTATTATCTGGCCAATATGCAGCAAGTGAGAAAATGCCTTGCATATATATGCTCCTGGCAAACAAAAAAGCTCACATACCAAAGATTTACACAGCTGTGTGTAGCACCTACTACTGAAAAACAGAAATGCTGAGTAATTAAAAAAAGAACCAAAATATTTCACATGTTTATTGAAACACCCATGCAAAAATTGAGCACTTTACAGTAAGAGTTTGACACGTACTTTCAAGATCTGTGTCAGTACTATATTCTTTCAGGTAAAGTCCAAGAAAAAGCCTTTAATCTTCAGAGACCTGTATTAATTGAAGCATGCTGCAAAGACAGTAACTCTCTCTCCACTCTCACTATTTATTTTCAAATGAAGGAACACTGATAAACCACCATCTTAAATGACCATTTGGCATTTGCTACTCACATCAGTGCACAATACCCATTGATACTAGTGAAAGGGCATGAAAGTGAATGAATTTAAGCATTACTCTGTAAGAACATACAGCAGAGAAAGTAAGTGATAGATTACAGCAGAGAAACTGGGTCCAGACATCCCACAGGAATACTGAGATAGGAACTTCTGGTTTTATTCAGACTTCTGGTCTTTGAATTTGGCATTACTGCCATTACCCTTGGCACTTTCAGTTTGACTATGTAGCTTCACATTAGTTCTAGTGAGAACATGTGCATTACGAAGCTCTCTTAGACTGTCTGGTCTGGTTCTACTGTATAGAACTATACAAGGTACTAGCTGTATCCCAAATACCCTTCTGCAGCATTAAATTCTTAGCTGCTTTGTAAAGTTAATTTTTAAAGAATGCAGCAACACAGGAAAACTGAGATTATCAGAATACTACCAGTATAAACACAAACAAAACACTCAAAGACAAACCCACATGCTCCAGACCCAGAAGCTAACCCAGACATGTAGCATCCCATAACAAGTATGAGAAGCTTGGGTCTTAATTAGCCATAAAAGTCCTGAACAGGAGGCAACATCACCAAAACTGGGTTTTTTTTCCATATATAACTAATCGGTACAAAAATGTGTCAGTACATACCCACCATTATTGCTGTACAGCTATGGGCTGTTCTGCACCTAGCCCATGAAATATGTTTTCATGCTGTACACACTGTTACAGTATTCTCCATTAGAAATGTCAAAGAATAGAACTTACATAAACTGCCTCAGAAAGAGACAGTTTTGGTCATGGACCATTTCTCCATTAAAGGCAAAATACCACATTAAAGCAAAGCGGGGCAGCAGCTGGCACTCACGAGAGGCTGCTCATTAGGGTCTAGCAACCTGCAGTCCAGGCAAATTGCTGTCTCCACATTTAAATCCAGAGTCAGTGTCAAGGATGCTGACTACCATTCAGCTGAGCTTTCATACAGTCAGTCGTTTGAAATCCATATTAAAATGTTTCCTGAACATCCGCATAAGCCATCTGCAGGCTGCAGATCCATAGCGTTGTGCTTTTCAGCTGCAGAAAAATCTTATACTTACACCACTGTGATTTGCTCCCAAGGATGCCTCACTGAGCTTGAAGAAAAGCCTACCTGAGGTCACCTCTTTCTTCCTGAAGCATTAATAACCAAAGAAGAAGTCACCTACTCCTCAGTGGAAATACACCATCCACTATAGTAGCCAGCAACCATGGAAAACTTCATGCTGGAACTTCAAATATAACTTACTTAGAAAATAAGATACAAAGTAGTGCACTCCTATTTTTTATAATCATCCCAAAATGTAACAATAAAAATGGAATTCTTAATCAAATGATACATACAAACAAAGCCGTGCATAATAGCATAATAGCAGATGCTCTTTCCATACCTGTTCATGTACATTTTAAAGGATGAGGTGAAACACACTTTTAAGGTTTCCCACAAAAATGTTTAAATTTTCTTTTATTCTGGAATAATGCTATCAAAAGACAGTGTATTAGAGAAGAAAGAGTACTTCCAAGGACACACAGCATGAGAGCAAGTGGTGAAAAAGCACAACTTACTAGTCCCCAGTGTTTTCTGGGAGATACGTATTTTAATTTTTCCTTGAAATAAAACAGATGCAATCATTCTCCTAAAGACAGCTCCAAAAGAAATAGAATACTTTTGAAGGTGCCCCTTCTGCATAATATTAGCCACACACCACACTTTCCTGTGATATTGCATGCACTAAAGTTACTTGAAACACTTGTTTTGGAATATATTGTCTCTTTAAAACTCAAGTAAAAAGTTAGTTTCTGCTGACAAGTGCTGATACTGCTTAGTCATCCAAAGAAACCTAGACACAGTCTTTAATTACATAACATTGTCTCTCCATCACAAGGTAACTCCTATGACCATGCTCTGCCATTGCCACATTCAACTGGCACAAAGCAATCTCTCCTAAGAGATCTCTTAATCTCTCCTAAGGGGAACCTCACTCATGTCCAATTTCCAAGATACTGATTTCTTTATGAGTTCTCAGTGCCACCTGTTAGTTTATTTCAAATTCACTGATACAATTCATGATGACAAGAGAGAGAGATCCTTCTGTCACCTGCTGAGTGCTTATTTTAAGCATATTTTAAGGTGGGAACCTGTTTCTTAAGGTACAAATATAAAGGATCACAAGAGATGGGGATTATTTATTGCTTCTGTCTGTTATAGATGCTACATGGAAAATGAAATGTAATGTCAAGTATTTGCAGAATTTCATTTTCTTTTTTACACAGATAAACACTTGGATTTTAAGAGCTACTGACTGCTCTGGGTCTGTCATGGACCTGGAGTTTTACAAAGTAAATTTTCTTTTTGCAAGATATGTATGAGGATTATATTCACCGAAAGATTAAATGGAATGAAAGTAAAAAGTAATGGAGAGTTTAATTAGCAGATTGACATTCTTAACACAAGCTGTTCACTTACATGCAGTATCTTTTGATCTGTAAGGGAACAAGTGCATTTGGATAGTTTACTAGGGATTTTGACTAATACAGATTAAGTAGCTGTGAGATAATCACACCTCCACTTTCATCCTTATGTTTGTGCCCCATTCCTCCAAAAATATATTTTATCAGGCCCACAACAGTCTTTAAATAAAACTTCTGTTAGACTGATCCTGCCTGGTGTTAAGTCTATGTGGCTTAACTGAAACAGCCATAAATGTGCAGCTGCGTATGTGATCATGACAAGAGTACGAAAATGAAAATCTCAACTTTGTAACAAAACCAGAATCAGTAAGAGTTTTTCCCTTCCTTTTTTCACCAAACAATCTCTTACAGATGAAGACTGAAACATTAGTACCAACTTCTTTTTCTCTGTGAAGGGCTTTGTAAATCCAAGAGGGCAAATACAACATGCTAGCAATCTGTATGTCATGGACTTACTTTTAACTCTACAGATGAAGCTGTAAGAGCAACAACTGTGTAAGAAGCTCGTAAGTAGCAACAAGAGAACTTTGCCAAGAAAAGCTGTGCTGATCAGGTTTTTTTTTTTACTTGCATCTAAATGGATCTGAGTAATGCTGTGTCCAAAACCCTGAGTGAGCTCTGGATGATCCATTCTCCCACTGAAAGCATTAACAGAACAGCCTTTCATTTCATTAATGTAAAATGCACATCTGATAAAAATCACATTCACACAGAAGAGCTGTCTTACAATTTGACACAAGTAAATTGCTTATCCTGCTGCCTCCGTTTCCTCATCTGTGAAAAACAGATAAAAATTTTGATGCTGCCATGGAGGCATTGTAAGTAATGCTGCTATTGCCATATGAGAGGATTTGTTCAGGTAAATCTCCCAGTCCCCCATGAGGCCATTTTCTCCACATGTGTCTCTCCTCTTGAAAGCAGCTTTTACAAGAATGTGATCTCTTTAAGCACTCTACACCTACAAATATTCATGGAAGCAGTGGAAATTATAGGCAACTTCTTAATGTAAAGCCAAATGAGGGTGAAGTTAGACTCAACAGATGCTATGTTACACATGTTCCCCTCAGAAAGAGATGAACGGCTGTTGAGTTTTGCTGTGTGGGGGCTAACTACACCAGCATGATAAAGAACATATGAACAGACACATAAACATCTTGCTTGACTGTATTTCACAGACTTGGTTATAGTATCTGGGCACACTAATGCATATTCTGTAAACTGATTTCCCTCCCAGTCTCACTCCCCTCCTTCTATACTGCAGCAGATGCCTCCAAAACCTGACTGCTCTAAGTGCACAGGGTTAATTGTAACCAGCTGGTC
This sequence comes from Agapornis canus, assembly GCA_036873685.1. Lineage (NCBI taxonomy): Eukaryota > Metazoa > Chordata > Aves > Psittaciformes > Psittacidae > Agapornis > Agapornis canus. Next base: position 10,751 of record JBAFWW010056056.1, read on the forward strand.
CAGAACACAGTAGGTATGTAAAAATCTTGTGAGGAAGCTAAAACGTTAGAATTCCTTCTTCCGCCCCCCCCCCCTCCCCCCCCCCCTCCAACACTTGACGCCCAAAACCCCCTCGCCCCCCCCCCCCCCCCCGTCC
>JBAFWW010056058.1:0-19094 GCA_036873685.1 Agapornis canus
ACTAGATGATCTTAAGGTCCTTTCCAACCCTAACTATTCTATGATTCTATGAACAATCATGCGCTCAGGCTGCTGGATTCTAGTGCCTCTTCCCTTTGCAGCCCATCTTGGCACTGTGTCCATGTGCTGGTAGATAATCCAGGTTTTAAAAGCTGACTCCCTCTTTATCATTATGTGACGCTGGCCTGCAAAGTTCAAGGTAAGGCCATTGTGTCTTGAATCTATTTTTATTGTATATAACACTAGCTGGAACTTAATTATTTTTTCCATCTGCCAACCATTTTGACTAATTGAACCCTTTGGAGCCAGGAGTCAGGGTTTCTCAATGTAAACCAGACCCTGGAACTCGGCATTAGCAGAAATGTTGAAAAGTCATGAAGGAATTTTTGGTTCTGAGGTTTGGTTCTGTTTTCCAGATTCTGACCAGGATACAGAGGAAACCCAAACCCTCTCCTGCATATACATTTTTGGGGGTTCCTTTAGCATCTCAAATTTTCCAGACACTAAAATTTCCCATTACCAAAAAAAAAACCCACCCAAAACCCAAAAAATTTAAAAAATTGAAGGATATAACTTAAAGCCACATAAGTACGGAAATTCCCAGCAAAGGCTCAGACTTCCATTATTTTGGCAAAAGCAAAGCATGCTTGGGCAGCTTTAAAAATCATGCATAAATTAATACTAAAAGGTTTCCTGGTAAGTGCTCTGTACTGGATATCTGATTGTTGATAATTCTGCAGTATATTATGTTATTTTCACCAGTATTTCTGAAGCAGGTAACTGGTCTAGTCAATAAACAATATTTCATGGTTTTTTTGGTAGGTGACCTATGAATAAGTTTTTAACTGCAATAGTATTTGTTCTCTGATTTTTGCTCAGAATTTGAAACTCTTTGGATTAGTGACTCTTTAAGCAGTGGGAGATCACCAAGGACTGAAAAGTAAGAGATATTATTTTCCAGTGGTGGCTTGTGATACAACTTTGATGAGATTGGTTAGTGAAGCCTAAATGGATGGCTTGGGCTCTAGTTCAGCTTTCGATACAATTCATTTGCCTTGTTTTAGTTCTTTTTAAAGCCCAGAATAATTAAGGTGGCATTTCCGTGCTGATGACTACTGCTTCATTCATCTCAGCCTCCTCCACTATTGATGTTTCTTTCCCCAGTAGTTCCTCAACTTGCCACCAGCATTAATGATAATGCCACTAGAGATGTTTCATCCTTTGTTTTTAATGTCTTCTGCAGCCTGGCCATTTGGAATCAGAAGTTTCAATGGCTTCTACCACCACCAAGCTCTTTCCCTTTAACAGAAAACTCATTTCACAGCATAGTTCTTATACTTTGCAAATGCTTCATAGAAATCAGGGATCTGTCGGAAATTCTACACCGGAGGCAAATGAAAATTTTTAATAGATCTGGGTCTTAGTTCTGCTAATTTCAATGGCTCATTTCGCTGTTCTGGCAGTCAAGATCCATTAGTGGAACAGAAGGAGAAGCATGTATAATGCATGTACAGCAACTGCATTCTAATCTGAAATTTCTTTTTTCTTTTAAGTTCTTATTTTTTGAAATAAATATATAATGAGTTACTGACAGTACTTAACAATATCTTACACTAGACACTGTAATACCCCAAATAAATACTTAATTTCTGCTTTCCTGCAACTTCACTAGGATTACATCATGTCAGATTACTCTAAGTCTGCTTTAACCCAGTTTGAAAACACTAGTTATTCAAAGGTCTTTACAATTCTTAATTTCGTTCCTTGAAATACCTTTTATTTTGCTTCCTTTATACAGTTTTTCAAGCTTGTGAAGGCCAGAGAGTTCTTGAAGTCAGAACAAGCCTGCAAGGAAGGAAATTGGGAAAGCATAAATGCTGTTTGCTGATGACAGAGCTCACTTCCTTCCTTTTCCATTGGCAAGAAACACCTCACCCTGCTGGTAGGAATATGGCTAATTTCTACACCTAATTCATCCTTTGAACTGTTTAGTATGGTAGCAAATCACAGTAGAAGTTTTTGTGATGTATAGAAGTATCCACAGAGAATGACATGGTCAACATGAATTCACCCAGGGTCCTTACCAACCATAAGATAGTATGTAGTTTTGATCTATTGATCTGCTTGTAGATCAGAACCACTGAGTAAGAAGGTGGTACCTTTAACCACCCAGTGCAGTCATTAACATGCACTCCCTACCACGAATTAAATTAGTTTAGATTCTACTGACAATGCAAATAAACTCATGAAGCATAGCTTTATAAGGCTGCAAACTAACCCATTTGAAAATACTTTTGTCGCTTTTGTTTATCATTCCATATGATAAACAGCTACCTTCCCAAATTATCAGGAAATCTTAACCATTCAGCAAAAATATTAAAAAAAAAAATGTTTTAATGAAAAATAAGAAGTCACAAACCTCAGCATGTTCTACTGAAAATTGTTAATGAGAGAAGTTGGTGAGGCCTGAATATTTACCTTCTCTTTTGTTAACACACTTTTCCATCTGCAATCCATATACTTGAACATACACAGATTCCTTATATAAAATATTAGGAAAAAAGAAAACCCTCATTGTTTTTTGAATGCTGCTTAACCTTGTGTTAAAGTCTTCTGAAAAGCTGAAGCAACTGAGCTCCTAATCCAACATTTCTTTGAAAATCTGGACCATTATGGTGACATTAATTATTGTCGCCTTTGACTTTCCTTCCTTCATAAATATCAGCTTAAAACTCAACTATTAAAATAGCCTTCCTGGGGTAGGAAGTACCTTATCTTGTACTTTCGTGTCCCTGTAACATCTGCATATGGTACTCTGAACTTTGTTGTTACTCTCAATTAAAAACAAAACAATAACACAAAAACCCCACAATCTTGATAATACTGCACTGTAGAAGGATCTAAGCAATATCCTGCTTATTGCAGAAAACCAACACTGTGTTTTCCTTTACTGTAGCAAATAGGATGCAGAATCTTGGGAAACAGTAAAGCCCACAAACTGCCCTTCCCTTACCTCTGCCTTCTGATCCCCATCCCTGTGTTCCACGGGCTTTCCAAGGCTCACAACATTTTTTGCCTGCTGAGTTATCTGAATGGGAGATACTACTATCTGCTCAATTTCCAAAAATTTCTGGCCATTGTGTAATGTGTATTTTGAAATGTGCATTCAGGAATACTCTCTCATCCTTTTTCACTCTCATATTTTAATGACTTAGTTTTAAGGGTCTTTAGTATCTTCTATGCAAAAGCTTTAAAATTGACTTTTACTTGTTTGCATTTGTCAATAAGATTTTAGATTATTTGGGAATTGAGTCTTCTTGGCTACGTGTTTCAGGTTTTTATAGCAGACCTGTCTAAATTGTTTTGAATTCAGCTGTCAGAATTAGCTGAATAAACGGTTTATATGACTCTGCCTTAACACCAAACCCCAGACCATTCAGAGAATGGGGCTTATGTAAGCTAGTATCTAAACTGCAGCTATTCTAAAAATAAAAAACATGAGAGAGAACCAGTGACTCTTTGGTGGCTGAATGTATAGAAAATTGCATCATTCGTGTATGCAGAGTCAGTTTTGACTGAACAAGCAGTGTATATACCAAACATGAGCTCCTTCTCATCTCTCTTACGTCAATCCAAGGAGATGTTAGCTGCATTAGACTCCTTACTACCTGCAGGAAGGACACTCTAAACCCCAAACTGACAGACTATATAAAATGAGGACCAGACTGATACTAGGACAAAGAAGACAAGATACCACTATAAGGTCTCTAGGAACAAGACAATAAGCATGGATAAACCAGTTTCACTCACACTCTTACATTTAAAAGTAGCTGATTAGCTGTTCATAGTATTTTATGCAGGCAAAAATGCAGTAGAGAGCATGAGCACAGGCAGAGTGGGTACATCAGATTTAGGAACAGCAGAGCAAGTCACAGGATCTTCACCAGCCTCAGACATGCAGCAGTGGGTGTTTTCCCAAAGTATCTGATGTAGAAGAGGCTAAGGAGATAGATGGTGGGATGAATGTTTCTCATCTGAAAATGGGTGTTGGCTCCTGTCAAAATCTGCCTCAATCCCTCCCCAAGAAAGCTATTGCCAATACTTCTATGCAACTTGGCATGATTATCTGTCTCTTTTCCAGGGAAAACTGCTACCCTGTCTCCACCCTTGTATGTGATAGTGGAGGCTTAGCAACCACATGTAGACCTCAGTGACAGACATGAGGTGAAGAGCTTAGTGTCTAGATAGGGAAAATATAAAGGTCTTTTGTCTGGGCACTGCAAACTTAGGGCATTAAGTGCCATAAATGCACTATTGGAAAAAAAAAAAATAATGGAAGCAAAAGCATCTCATTTAGATCTTTAGATTTTAAATCCTTGTAAATGAAGAATGGCCCATTTTATAAAAACTTAAACTTCTGAAAACTTGCGAGGTCAATCACTGCTTGAAATCTCTGGTTCAGATCTCTACTCTTCCTTGGGGAAATGATCAGACCCTAGAGAAGAGCAATCAAGAGAGCCATTCAGAAAGGATTATCAGGAACAGAGTAATTTCTGACTGAATTTCAGACTTCTTGCCACTGACCTCAGAAAAATCCTGGCAAGTGTTTTTACAATTACTATATTCACTAGAACCTTCAAAAGGATTTTTTTCAAATTCCTCAATTCTTTTCAAATAGATGACATTTAGCTGCATATCACTTAAGTTCATAATCCTCTTAAAAACATGTGGTCTTGATTTGGCACCATTACTTTCCATTTGATGCTAGTCTGTAACTCTGTATCAGATAATTGCATAATTTATTTGCCTTGCATATTAAACTGAGGTCTTAACACTGCTCTCCCAGCCCAATTACTCCAGACTAATGAACACTGAGCCAGAATACACTGCTAGAAAACCAAAATCAAGGAGAACAAGAATCAATGGGCACTGCTATATATTTTTTCAAGAACATAAAAGGGTCAGTGCAGAGCTGAAATTTTATTTGCTTATAAAAGTGTCCCATTTGTAACTCCCCCTTTAGAAAGAGTTTCATCCAGCTACTGAGTGGTACTTTCATCACTTACTATATCTTTCATTTTACACCCACAATTAATATTACTCAGAAATGAAAACCCTCAGTTGCTTGTCTGCATCATTTGTCCTCTTGTTTGACAGCTGATGCAACTATTTCGGAGTGTAAAAAATCATCTGCACATTTGGAGGCTACTTTAGCTGTCTAAATAGGTTTTTAACTCTGTCTGGTGCACAAATCATTTACCACCATGCTCCAACCCTAAAATCTTTTATAATACATGATGATTAGGTTTCGGAACCACCTACATAAGTGAGACATAAGCAGCTTTATGTCCTGCTCAAAAAGAATATTCAAAATAAGTTTTATGAAATTAAAAGGAAACTGGATGGCAAGCTCACTGACACATTAAATGCATACTTGCCTCGATATGAAACGTAGGAGAGATACCAAAAAGTATCAACATTTCAGAGCTAACCATGTTGAGATTTCTTTTTAAAGTATCAAAGAGAACTACTTCTCTCAGGTGGAATGAAAGGGATTCCTCAGGTAATTCTATAGGCACTCCTATTTCCATCTGGAAAAATTCATTTTGACACCTTCCACCAGAAGAAGCAGGGTATATTGAGGTTCAACACATGTTAAAAATATACCTCAACATATGCATGTGCTCACCTTGCAAACCACATAGACTTAAACACATGCTTTAAGCTACAGATAAGCCTCTGCACTATCCTGAATGAGGAGGGATTTAGGCATGTATTTTCACCCTTTTGGAATAGGGGCAAGAGGAAATTCAGTAGGGCTTGGTACCACTTATACTCTACTTGCATAAGCTGGAATTAGGCAGCACAGCATTCTAGAAAGCCTCCCTGCTTAAAGGAGCAAGCATATTTCTGGACAAGCTTTCACGATGGTTTGTGCTCAGTCCATGTAAACAGGAAACTGGGTTTGTTTTGTCATGAGAAAAAATTCTCCCATGCCAGTCATTTATTTCATCACAAATCAAAATTTCTTTTATGCACAAGCTGAAATAGTTTAGTGGTATCAGTTGTCATGACTTTAAAACCAGGAAACTCCGTTCCACTAATTTGTCATCATCAGGTGGTAAATTGTTAAGTGATGGTTAGTCAGAAATTAGATTTGTCCCACAGAAAATCATCTTAGGGGAGATGCAGGAAAGGAAAGTAAACATACTATAGTAGCACAATCTAAGATAATTTCTGCCTTTATTCTGGGGAGGTTTCCCACAGTAATTTATCCTAGAGGCTTACTTTTCTTTATCATATATATCTACAGTAGAAATTCAAAGAAGTAAAACCTTTCAGTAGATTTGGAGGCTTTTAAAATGCCAATCATGAGCGTAAAAATCAAGACCATCTTGATTTTTAAATAAAAACAGTGTTTTCTGCAAAATTATGATTAGTTACATTTTGATTTTCTAGGTTTGTTGTAAATGGAAGTGAATTGGGCAACATTCGCCATCATAATTGCTTTCTGTGTGAAGAGGTCTTTTCCAGGCTGGGCTGGCTGCTGCTGCTTTAATCAGAAGGTTGTCTATTTGTATGTTAATAGTTTCATCCTGGTTTATTAGGCTTGTTGATGAGAAAGCAAAAATCAGATGCTTTACTATTTTCAAGCTTCACTTATTAATCTGTGATTTTTTTTTTTGTGCCAACACAGAACCATTTCAGCATCCTCTGCCTTAAATCCTCTTAATGAAAGCATGAAGAATGACAATATACTTCCTTTCATAAAGCAGAAAGCTGTGCCAATTCACTTTCAACATGCTCATTCAGTGGAACTGAGGTAAATATGTTGCTCCACAGGTGCTTCTCCTTGCAATAACATACTCCCTAGTAATCCATTAAATTCATCTCATGCTCTGTTTAGTGCCTGCCCTGTGAACTGCCTAGCTGGTTAAGGTCATTGTGATAATAGCACCAGGTTAAACAGCATGGGTATGTTGAACTCTGACATTCATCCACTGTGGCCACAATATAGATAAGAAATGATGGGCAGTATTAGATGTGTAATACCTACCCAGACTGACATGATCTTTCCCCTCTGCAGTTCCTTATAAGCAAAACACCATGGGATTAGGCAAACAACTTTAAACCTGAATCTCAAGACTCCTTAAAGCAATTTAGTACCTTTAGAAACAACAGATCAGCAACTGGAAGCTTGCCTGTTTTCTTGCATGTATTGAACTAGCCCAAATGATTGAGCAGGAGTAGGCTGAGCGTCCTATGGGGCCAGGCAGAGGGTTGGTGGGTACCTGTGCTTGTGTGATCTGAAACAGCACTTTGTGCTATCTCTGCCTGGGGAGAAACTAAAAAGCCATCACTGCTTTGCTCCTATCTTCCCATCACAGGGTTTAAAAAGAAACTTGGTATAAGTCCTGGATGATAATCTCTTTCATTAGAGAGTTCCTGTTAAAGGCAGACAAATAATTGCCAGTTAGTGAGTCACTATTAAATTCAGCCCAAATTCAGCCCAAGCAATCCTTTCCGAAAGCCTGATGGGTTTTATTTTATTATTTCCTTTGCAGGGTGTTAGGAAGTGTAATCACTGGTAACTAATCAAACTTCTTTCAAATATCCACAAATATATAAAAAGAATGAAATGATTAATTATTGGGCTAAGCCATTTCAAATGAAATCTCATCTAAATGAGCAGATTTATTTCCAGAGCAAGCTGGATGTAAATTTAGCTGGTTTTCAAAGCTCTGAATTTAAAGCACACTTGGATTTGAGGATGAAGTGGGTTATGGGTGGCTGTATAACCTCTCCCAGACATCCAGCAAAGCACAGTAATAAAAACTAGACTACAATTTTACAAAATATTTCTTTAAACAAAATGTTACCAGATTAAATAAGTGCTACCGTTGAGTGCTTCTAATTATAGGCAGGAGAAGGATGGGCATTACACTCAGAGGATATTTAAAAATTCATTTTTTTTAATGAGCATTCTTTCCCCCCTCTTAACTGTTCCATTCAAGGAGAAAAAAAAATAATAAAAAAAAAAGCTTTGTTAAATTTATTTCCCTATCTTTATGTTCCTGTGATTTTCAATCATTTCCTCATTTACCTGCTTTGTTTCCTTCATTTCTTCCAACATTTCTACCTATTTTAGCTCACTGTGGATCACTAAGGAGTAAAGAAAACAAATGCCTTTGGTTTCCTTCTTGCCATTCTTGAGTATGCAAAAATCTTGCTACAGAAATTTTAACTCAGTACCATTATCCCAGTCTATAGAAGTTATGATAATCACAGGTAATCTCTAGCAGTTTCTTCCCTTAGTAATGTCACAAGCTTATTTTTATGTATTTCTTTAAAAGAGAATATTGTAGGAACAATAAATTTTATCCACCCAAACCTAACCTCACAGAACTGCAATACATGTCTCCAGAAATAAGCAGTATTGCCCATATTAACAAATACATGATTAGAAATTAGAAATTCTTCAAGTCCTACTTGAAGAAACAACCCAAATCTTAGCTGGCAAAAAAGACTCAACGAACTGCATAGGTTGCACACATTATGCACATGTGGGTATTTCATCTGTGCTTTGCAACTGCTCCTGGACTGGAACTGTCAGCACCAGAATCTTTGCAGAAGTCTGCTTTTAAATGCAAACAAACACTTATGGAAAGCATGTTCTTGGTCTGTGAATATCCAATCACAATTAATCAGAGTTGTCCCTGCAATGGAAATGTTCCATAAGGAGGGTGAAGTGTGCTGACGCTCATCTGGCCCTGCAAACACTAACCTAAAGTAGTTCTTCATGCAGTGTTAGCATTGGGCAGTCTTATTTTCTGTGGCACACACTTAACAGGCAGGTCTTTTATACTTGTCCCCAAGGTAATTGAGAAAACACATTTCTAATGCTATTTAACTATTTCAATGACAGCAGCTGAAAGACAAAATTTAAAATAAAACAACATTCTAAGCCAAACTTTGTAACAAATGACAGGGTTCCCAAATTTGCTATTCCATAGTGCTCTGTTTCTGTAAAAACTCTCATTGAGGCTGTAGGTCACAAAAGAAGAATGAAGCCTTGGAAAGAGATATAACGACTACTTAATATTGTGTGGGATTACATGCAGTGGCCTGTGGCAATTCCTTATGTCACTCCGGGTAGTGAAGCTCTTCCAGCATCATTTTTTTTTCTTCTTTTTTTGTCATCACACAATTCCATTGTGAAATATTCTTTTCATGAAGGAGGAAGAAAGAGCTGGTTACACCCTGCAGTGTTTTGGGGAAGACTAAGAAGCGTGGTTTGCAGGGAGTATGTGTGAAATATGACATTTCATTATGTGTAATTATTTTTTAACCAGTAATATTCATGTTGAAATGAGTTTCTTATTTTTGGAATGCATGGGGAGTGGCTGGGGAGGGGAGTCATGTTTTCTCCCATGTTAATAAACTCAAGTCATTCATATGCTAAAGTAATTTCTCAACAAAACAAATTTCTCCCCATCTGGGTAATGGCACACCCAAATGTGATTACATTACAAGGGATTTTAAATTAAATTTCAAGGTAGAAGCATTATTAACCCAGTGCATTTGTCTTTATCATCATTGGATCTAAAACGATAAAAGACTTAAACTCACTTTTAAATGGCAGTTCTGTGCTTGCTTCTTACAGCAACGCAGGTTTGATCCGACATCCTCAGAAACTTGTGTTCTGGGTCAGGCTCCAAAACTATCTTGAAAGGTGGAGCAGGAATGGCTATACTTATTCCAGAAAGACAGGGGAGTTACAGAAGAGGTTCACCTAATTTAGATTCTTTCTGAACTTAAATGAGCAATACCACATGCTGGTCCAGGAGGCTTTTCAAGTCACAGAACAGAGGGCTAGGAAGGGGCGGGACACACAGAACTGGCACAGTCAAAAATAAACAGTTTCCAGACTTGCACCAAATCAAGTCATCATCTTGAAAAATCAGAGTCTGCATATTTAGGAAATGTCTAAATGTCTCCCACTCTGATATTTTAAGAAGTGGTTACATGCACATGCAAAGGAACTGGATGCCCAAATGACTTGTGGTCATCTGCCTTCTTGTGCTCGTGGTGTTACATTTTGGATGCAAAACCAATTTTGTTTAAGCCCATAGTCAACACAATGCAGTAAATAAATATAGAATGTATGAATCTCTCTGGAGTACTGTTTTTAACTATCAATGCTTATAAAATGAATGCGATCAGAATTTGTCATCGCAGCATTATTTGTCTATTTTTGCCCTGGGAACCTAACAGCTATCAGTTGATTTTACATCTAATCCAGCAACAGAACATGGATTTTACCAACCCCCGTTATTTTTATGTGCTGGACTTCAGAAAGCACTAATGTGGAAGTGACCAGACAGCCCAGCACAACGCCTCACAACAGAGCCAGCCCAGGGCTTATATCTTCCTGGGAGCCAACCCTGAGGCACAGGCAATGTGAGGCATGCCAGTGGGTGACGATTCGGTAGGAAATCAGAGCAATATCTTCACTGTTGTTCTTACTGGGGTCTTTCCCTTTGCCACCCAGACTGAGGGACAGGGCTGTTCAGTGCAGCATTTCTGGAATTAGTTTTGGATGCACTGGAAATATGCTACTCTAGTGCATCTGTGTGCATGTATTACGGTGGGTGCCTGCACATATGTATGCATTTTTAGCTAATACCTGTGTCCCATTTAACAATATCCTCTTTCTGAGAGACCTGCTGTGGGGGCAGAAGTGGCAGTGTGTTTCTGTGTGAACATCCATTGCTACGCAGAAACAACTTAATCTTCACAGCATATTCCTTCAGTAACTGCCTGTGCATGAGATTTCCAAATGCTCAGACATAATTCTCTCACTGGAGAGTACAGGCTGATTATGACAAACTCCGTCAATTTTATTAGCCACGCAGATGTTATAGATATATGTGAAAATCAACCATAATTCTTCCCGTGATGTACATAGTGGCAGTGCTGCAGACTGTGTCTTTCCCCTGTGCAACCCCAGAGCTTATAGGCTTCCTGCCATTCAGCCTCCATGTGGCCCCCTAGCTAAGATGATCTTAAAAAGAGAAATATTAAAAGGATTAAAAATGACACTACTGAGCCAGTGGGTGACTGCAACCACAGAGTCCCAACTGCTGATAAAAACTGAGGCAAAATGCAGGGATGAGGCTGCTGGCCTGCAGTCCCACTCTGTGTGGGATCTCTTCTCTGAGGTATACCAAGCTACACTGCCAGCAGGTTTCTGTGTATCATAGCAGTCATCCCCCAACGAATGCCTCTGATGCTGAATACTATGTGGCTGCATCTCTGAAGCTGACAGAGGGCATAGCAACTGCTGAGGTCTTCCCATAGTCCTTTACACTTGCCATGGGGTCATGATACTCACTATGTCTGCCTGTGCAAGGCTGGATGCAAAATGCACTCTTGAATTGCTTGTGAGAAATACCTGTATCAAGATCATTCAGCCCAAGCCTACCCTGGTTCCTAGCACTAGGTCTCAAAGGCTCAGCTAGCAGAAGGAAAGAGATGGGTACAGTTTAAAGATGAAACCTATAGGGTTGCTAGTTTAAAGTCCCTGTTGCAACACCCATCTAGGAAGCCAAGAAAGAAGCTGAAATGCAGGAGAGGCAGATCCAGGAGTGAGAAGACCCATCAACACTTAGCCCTTAAACCCTCTGCACCTCAGTCTTCCCATCTATAAGAAATCTTCAGGTTTAGTAACTTAGAAAGTGCAATGGGTCATGTGTGGAGGGTGAAAATAATTAGTAACTGCGAAGTACAGAGAAACTGTTGGTGGAAAGAATCACATAAATGCGAAGTTATTATGGGCACCCAGTTACCATAGAGATTGGTGTCTCAGAAATGCTAATAATAGTAAAATAAATAATACAGGGCAGGCAGGAAGAGCCCCTAGAGATGAATGCGAGCTGAGGGACTGCATGTACTGCTTTCTCAGCGCTCCTTGCCCCATGCTGGCTCTGGCTCAGCTCCCTCCCGGGGTAACACACTGTGCTGCTGCAGGAGCGCCAGGTCAGCCAAGTGAGAGCGGAACTTTTAAGTGCTTTATTATTTTGAGGAGTCGTTAGAGAAAACAAAACCCCCACAACTGCAAATAATTGAAAATGTCAATAATATTTTGACTTGTTCACGTCTTGTGAGGTTTACTATAGCCCTGTTAAGTACTTTATTGCTGTCCTTACAGTGATGTTAATTAAGTTCACCATAGGTTCACAAGCCCTTTTTTCTCCACCTCTCTTTCTTCCCTCTCTTTAAACAAGCAAGCACTTTTCCCAAGTATAATGCCAACCAATGGGAGTTGTCATACAGTGGAAGGCACCCAGGCAACAGCATATTAGAAGGAATAGATGATGCATCCTTCAGTATGATGGTCAACATTTCTCCATAAATAGATTTTCCAGCAATGCTATCTGAGGGATTGTGAAAGTCCAAAGAAAGTGTTAAAGGGCTGCACCAAAAAAAGTATCAATTCTCCACCTAGCTCCACTGCCATGTTAAAATCTGTTTTACGCATATAAAAAGGGATGCTTAGAGCTGAACACCTTAGTCAAGTGTTTCACAGTTTTCCCACGTAATTATATATTTATATAATGCCTTTATCAATAATATCAATTTTATATCTATTTAATGTTTTTATCAATAAGGGAATCAAAAGAGGAGAACAGAACAATAAGCCAGGAGAAAGTTATGCCCCTGCTCTCTCCTTCTGTATGTTTCAAAAAAAGGCACAATGCAGTTTATCCCATTCCCTCTTCCAATAAATCCTCTGTATCATCTGCTGACCAGCCTCCTCCCACACTCCCGCAACACTCCTCAGTGCATATTGCATGCTCTGCTGTCTCAGTAACCAAAGCCAATGGTCCTTGGGCCTCCCCTAAGAGCTGAGAAGCAGGTAGGAATTAGCAAGACTCAACAGATACTTAGATAGTGGTGAGGTGGATTCTGCTCTTATGGCTGTGCAAATCCAACCATGACTTTGTATAGGAGGATTTAGGTTGGTGCCTTCCTTCTCAGCCTGCCTGTTGAGATTTCAAGTGTCTTGCACCCAGTTGTCTACCTTGAGCAAATCAGAAAAGAATATGCAACTTTGCAGTTAAGAGTGATGAAAAATCCCACAGGATGTGTTGTCCAGCCCATCTTAGCCAAACAAACATTGTTTTACAAAGCTTTTGTAATACAACCAATCCTCTTACTGAACTTACTTCCACTAAGTTGGAAATGAATTTTGTTATGCTTTTTTATATTAGGTGAGTAGGAGTGTTGGTCAGTGCCTATCAAAATAACAATAAAATTCTTTAGCAAGCTATGACCAAGAACACAGCCTTTTTTGTCCAGGTTTTTCTGACTGAAGGCTGGTTGATGCTCCCATCTCTCCTTTCATTTTAGTATTCGGCACATACACAACTGATAAATTAGACTAATATAGTATCTTAAAATACCCAGAAGCACTAACTCCACTGCTGAGAACTGTACCTATAGAACCACCAGAAGTCCACTCCTGCTCTTCCTGATGTCTTTGCTTGCAGTCCGCAGAGGGATGCTCAGAGGGAATAATTTCTCTCTCTGGCTGGACTACAAGAACACACTCATTCTGGGTCACCGTGTGTCAAACCAGTGAAGGGAAGAAAAATAATTTGGTGCCTTTGCTTCTCCTCAAACAACACTCTGGCACAATATGGCCCTGTGCAGTGTCCTTCCTGGCTTCCTGGTAAATCATTCAAACTACCTCAATTGATCTCTTTCCAGTTTAACACTAGCTAGATATACTATCTGATGGATGTTGAAGGATTAGTTCTTGGAACAGTCTAACCTAATGGAAAGTACCAGTGAACCCTTTATCTACCAACGTAATCATGAGTTAACTTAAATGTTTCAGCAGGACTTCTGACCACTTGTGTGATGAAGCAACACAAATAAGAGAGATGAATCAAGTATGACAACTCACATGGTAGGACTGGGAGACAGGACAGAAAGTGGAGGTGGAAGTGGTTGGTTTAGGAGATGAAGCATTCCGTTTTTGCCATGACTCATGCAATGCAAATCAATCAGCGATAAGATGCAGTGACATCATGAGAAAAGATGGGGGAGGAAAAAAAAGTTTCCACCCTTTCCAAGCATGGAAGTAGTAGAAGCAGAAATAAGTAAAATGTCTGATGGAATGGGAGGGGAAAGATGAAGACTATGTAATACCTCCAGTTTCCACAAGTGTTGAGGTTAAATTAGCTTCTCAGATACTCAAGCAGTAGGAATGGGCGTTTTGAGATGAAAATGAATCAGAAGATTGTAAGGAAGCCAGCATAGGAGATGATGCTGCAGACAGAAAGCTTGAAAATTAGTATAATAAGCAAAGCATTGAATAATCAGGAAGGAACTGCGCTTTATTTGAGCAACAGTTTGCTCATACCAAGATGAGTTTTGAAGATGTTGACACGTGATCAGTGATAGCCATCTCCCAACCTCTGAATGCTTCTCTGTACTTATGACTGTACATACTACTTGTCTGACTGGTGTCGCTCTGTGGAACAGGGGACTGACAGCACCAGAGGAATCTACCAAAAACTATGATGTTGGAGGATGAAATAGAGTAGTTGGAAAAAAATCATTACTAACCAAAAGAGACTCAAATTTGGACAATCAGCTGAAATATTTTTCAGGATTAAAGGCTTCCTCCCTTAGATTGTCTGCTCAACAACCCCAGCTCATGGCTGTATTAGAGAAACCGTTTTTAACTATACATTTGACTGAAGAAAGAATTAGGAGAGCAAATGTTTCTTCTGAGACAATCAAGGACATTTTTGAGAACACCAAATGCATTTTGTGCTCTGCTCCTCAGTCTCTCCAACACATATGCCATGTAAACCAAGCAACAACGTTGCTTTTCCTTCCCACAGTGATCTTTCATACACAGGATTTGGGATTTTACCAGTAGAGAATCAATTTGGCCCACTGCCATATGTAATTATGTTACACAGAATTATCCCCTTTCTGTCCCTTCTGTTTGTGGCTTTGTTGGTTTAGGAATATAAAACCTATCCTAAGATTACGCAACATTACAGCCATATTTTCATGCAGGAGCAAGTCAGGAATAGAGAAGCAGGCTGTCATTTTCATTAGCAGCTACATTTGCTTCTTGCTATGTAAACAGTTTCTTCTTTCAAGGCCATCCTTGTATCCTGCTGCAAGGAAAACATAATCCTGCCCTGGAGATTACAAAAGCAGTTTCTATGGGAATCTATGTGATGTCAGAAATGTTGTCTCCCTACTTCATAACAGATTTCAAAGGCACAGCTGCTCATGGGCACAAGTCACATGAGAACAAATCCTGGTTTGAACACTTTCCTTATACAGGCTCCAGGATGACACAAAAGATGTTCACCTAAAAGACTAGTCTACCCTACTTGCACTGTACCTCAGAAGAAATTGTTACCTGTTCCCTTAATGACTAGTCTACTCTGACAAACATGCAGCTGCTAAGTAATAAATTTGAGAAGACTGATGTAAAGTAATCCAAAACTTCCTTAACAATCCCAGAGTGCAAATTCTCTACTTATCTATTTATGATCCATAACAAGTGATTTTGTCCATTTGGATAATTACATTGCCAGTGCTGTGAAAAAACTGTATTACTAAGTACTGTAAAATAATACCTGGAAACAAAACTGCCAACAGAAATATTATTTTGGTTTAGGAAAAACATAATTAAACAAGCTATGTTGAGTAGCTAGTAGGTTTCTTACTGGTGAGTGGATGCTCAAATTATATATACATATAATTTCAAATTCATGAAAATAGCATATGTACTACCAAGAAAGATGATGATTCTTCTGCTGAAGAGAATGCTGCTTTCTACTAATTTCTATTTCTTTAAGGCCAATTGTTGGACTACCTTTTAATGTGACACAGCAAAATTTCTAGTAGCAAGTGATTGATGCAGTTAAGTGCAGGTCCCTATTCCAGCAATGTTAGCAATACAAAGTGTTTTAAATAGGTGATTTGGTAGCACGTGTTCCCTTCCCATCCATAGGAGGAAACTGTAGTCATAATTTGTAATAATTTACAGTAAGGTGGACACTGGTGTCATTTAAAGCAATGCTATTCCTGTCTAGAAATACTGGGATTTAAGCACACAACTCACATTAACTTTAATGGGAGTTTATATGTTTAAATTCTTTGTGCATTGTGATGGGAATATGTTCCATGGAATCTAATTAATCTGAAGAACATCACATACATTTGGGAACACTCATGTACAATTTCACTGGCATATGGATTTGTCTTCAATAAAGCTTGCCAGTATCTGGTAACAAAGACATTAACTATCTACTGTACATTTAAATAAAGGAGACTAGACTATATGTTTTCCCAGCTCAGTGTAGGCAGCTACAAAGAAGCTTTTGAGTATAAACAAATACAGAATTCAGAAAATAAGGAAGAAGGTGGCATTTTAAGAATGTGAATATTTGGAGAATGCTGGGGAATGAACACAGAGGAGGCTGTTCGTTTATAGGTTAGATGCATTTTCAACAGGAACCAAGCAAATGTGAAAAAAGAAAAGAAAAAAATATGGAGTGAGGATAAAAAGAATATTCAGACTCTGGCTGTTTCCCACACACCAAAGATAATGTGAATGGAAGTGATTTTGTTTTAGGGGTCAGAGCAGAGGCTGATATTGCAGCCTTTCCAGATCCTGAAAAACATCATTTGATAAAAATAACTGGCCCTGTTGTTCTTGTGATCCTAAGGAGGCTATTTTACATGAAGACAACAGCAAAACAGCAAACAACAAGTTTTAGTGCTTCAGAGACAAAGCACTAGAGACACACTGCTGCTGGAAAGTGTAACAGAACATTAAAGCACATGATAAGTTAGCAGAAATCAGCAAAAAGTTAATAGGAAACCACAGTGACAATATGTCTGTGCAGTTCAGTACAATATTTCTCTCCTTTTTTCTCCCCCTCTCCTAACAGGATGAGGAATTTAACAGGACACAGGAAAGCAGTATCTTAGTAAAGAAAGAAAGGAACAAGCAGAGATAAAGAAATAATGGTTCTTGCCACTAAACAAGCTATTCAATTTTAAGAACATTTGTTTATAAAAGTTTGACAAGACCTCACGTGCCCAGACCTTGAGGATCCTCAGACCTTCTTCAGAAGGGTTTCCTTTGTCTAAATGAAAAAACATGTGACCGAAACAGCCAGAAATTAATCATTATTTTTGAAGCCTCATTTTGAAACATGTTTTTAAAGCCTGGTACTCACAGAAGGACATTTAGGTCTTTCAGAGGAAGCAAGAGCCTTGAAACACTCTCAAATCAGAGATCTGTCTGAGACCATGAATGGATAAGCTACGTGCAATGGGTGCAAACCTGAACAGAACCCTGTACAGCTGTGCATTTATGTCAGCTTCTATAGATGGGTTCAGAGAGTTTAATTACTACAAACGCTGTGAAATTTTGTGTTTACCTTTATAATCCATTACATAGCCAACATATGGATCAAGAATTAGGAGGTGCATTGCAATCCTACATTTGGGGGAGCCACAGAAAACAGTTGCATTTCAAGGAGCAGCTGAACTGAGACTGAAAAACTACCTGCAAGTTTCTATAAATAAATAATGAAAATCAGCAGCTGAAGAATTAAATTTAATGAATTTTTTTGAAGGGTTTTAAAACTTCTTCCTGATTTATTTTTTCTTATTTTCTAGAAATCTAGAGCTCTTATTTTAAGTCCAAGAATTGAGGAAGTCACGAAGTTGCATACAGGCCTGCTTGGATGCAAGTTTTAATATGGCCTATTGTGATCAGAAAAGGGGAAAAATATATGCCACATGCAGAGCATTTGTGAACTAAAGTCCTTTTCTCTCCCACAATAAGTAATGGCTTGTATGAAATGTAGTGCGATCTTTATTTCAGATTGCTGTTAACTGTGCATCTTTTTTAGTTTGTCTCTTAATCATGCAGGTTTTTTTCTCCTATCAGATCCATCACTGCTAAGTGTTAAAGTCAACAAAGACCATTTGCAATTCATCTTTTCACCTGGTATTAAATACTCATTTTATAGCAAAAACATAAAAAAGACAAAGAACAAGTTTTTACAGACCATGATTTAAACCTGATCCTGAAAAGTAATGTTAAAATGATAAGAATCTTGTGATGTGTTAATGTTAAATGATGATGTTATGAATATGGAGATTAGATACCTATCAGATGTGGTTTTGAAGATGATACCTGGACTATGGAAAGATTTTCAAAGGTGTTTTTCTTGCTAAGAAATAGCCAGCTCCTTGCATATGTCTCCTATGTATCCTAAAACCATTACAAGTGTTTCACCCTCCGGTTCAGATTTCAGAACTTCTGTTTATCTATTTGGAAGATCTCTGAAATGAAAAAAAGAACTATAATTAATGAAAGGTTTAGTCCTTATTGCATACGTACGCAAGTTTATCTATCCATCCACCGATACAGACATATTTTAGCATTAAAATGTGGTTTAAACTTAAAGTACTGATTGCAAAATATTGGCAAGGACCATTTTATTTAACAAAATATCCAGTGGTTTGCCTAACATCTAATTCCTCAATGACCTCACTGACGTTATCATTTTCCAGAGGGCTAACCGAGAGAGTTTTTTTAGGGTAAAAAAGGAAGAGCTAAGCCTCAGAATATGGATGATCCAAGACTTGTGCAAAATGAAGTCACTCCAGGCAATGCATAACCTTACCTGACCTATAAACATTTACTACCTTCCCTCCCCATTTTCCATTTACCAATTCAAAAACTTCCCTGAACACATAAGATGACAATTCCTATTCCATGGTACTCAAAGTAACTTATCAATGCTCTTGTTAGGGCTGGATCAAATTCATGTGTTAAGTCCATATGTCAGTCTCAGGCACAACAGGTCTGTTAGCAGAATTGTATATATGTTTAAAACAAAGAACACTTTATAGAATCATAGAATAGTTAGGGTTAGAAAGGACCTTAATATCAACTAGTTCCAACACCCCTGCCATGAGCAGGGACACCACACACTAAACCATGCCACCCAAGGCTTCATCCAACCTGGCCT
>JBAFWW010056060.1:0-24855 GCA_036873685.1 Agapornis canus
TCGACCTGCTGGTCACGCTCCTTTTGATGCAGCCCAGGATATAGTTGGCTTTCTGGGCTGCGAGCACACACTGAAGCCGGCTCATGTTCACGTTCTCATTGACTGATGCCTCCAAGTCTTTTTTCCTCAGGGCTGCTCTCAATCCATTCTCTACCCAGCCTGTAGCTGTGCTTGGCATTGCCCCAGCCCACATGCAGAATCTTGTACTTGGCCTTGCTGAACTTCATGAGGGTGGCACTGGCCACCTCTCCAGCCTGTCAAGGTCCGTCTAGCTAGCATCCTTTCCCTCCAGCATGTCAACCACACCACACAACTTGGTGTCATTGGCAAACTTGCTGATCAAGAGTAAGTCCTGACTACTCTGCTAAAAGATAACATGCCTTACAGAGTTTATAGGCATATTAGCGTTCAGCAAAGAAACATTTTCCACCTACGAGGAAATTTATTTCTACAATCCTTATTTAAAGTTATGAACTGCAGCTTTTCCACCTCAAGATTAGTTCAGGATTGATCAGGGAGGAGTGGAATTTTATTACTGCAGTGGGAAAATTAAACAAAAAATTTCAAAAAAGGATGCAACTCAAAGAAGCATGATGACTATGTACAAGACAAGTATTAAAGGATTTCAGGTAATATTTAACTGGAAGGACAACAAATGCATCTGCACAAACATCTGGATGCACATATATACACTGTGAATAGAACAGCTCTCTACTCCAAATTCAGACTCAGACTGAGTGAACACAAATTCTTATGAGACAAAGGTCTAGGTACGGGGGAAACAGAAAAACCACAGTGGACATATGTAAGGCACAACACTCAGAAAAAGCACTTCATCTAAGTAATCCTTAGAGTTTCATGGATCCAAGGGCAAATTTTCAGTCACAAAGACTGGAGAAGGAGAAAAGTAGCATTTTCTTTCCCTTCAACCATTTAACTTGGTTTTTTATGCTGCTCAAAACTGAGAAAGGCCACTGTACTTATACTCTACAGGAAAACCCTAAAGTCTCCAGTGGACTGGAGAGTGGAGACTCTCCGTGCTTCTGGTGAGCTAATGCCAACCTATGTTTCTAACCTAAGAGGTTGAAGATGCCCTATCACCATCTGAAAAAAGAATATTGGAATTACATTTGTAAATGGGATATCCAGTAACTGATCTAGCCACTCGTACAAGCAGTAATGAAGAGAGAGGGACAGAGCATGCAGAGGGAATCACCTGCTGCCTGGGATACGGTGGAGAGGAAGGTGGAGTGGAAGAAGAGAGCATGATGATTTTTTTGGGGCAGGTCCGAGAACATTCTTTACGTCTCATCTTTTTTTAAAACAGAAAAAGAAAACAAAAAATCATAATAATGGTAGAAAAGTTAACATTACCACTGGCTTTGTTGAGACAGGCCAGAACACATGGACAGACAGATTGCGATCTTAAGCTCACACATGTCACAAATGACCTAAAGATACTTTATCTGAAGCTGAAAGACTTAAGTTTTCACCCATAACCACACAATCACGTGCCCATTTGACATATTCTTCTACTGGCAGCCAGTGAACAGTTTCTTACATCAATCATCAATTAAACCAACAGTTTCTGACTCAAGATCTTTTGAGTGAAAGGTACAACTTGGAACTCTCCATACCACAGCTGGCCTGCTCTTTGCTTCATGAGAAGTTACTTATTACTGTGCCTTACAATGGTATTGAACCACCTCAGGCAAGTTAAACTCTACTGCATTCTAACAGAATAGAAATAGAGCTGCTTTATAGCCAACATGTAGCCACACCTAATAGTCTGAATATTACACAACACACACACTGTCATGTGTCTTTGTGATGAGTGTCATCATTTTAATGTGCTAGAAAATATGCCTTTCTGGGTCTCTATTCCTATGTACAGTCTTTTCTCCACCACTTCTTGATATTAATGCATCTTCTGCTTGTTCATTAATGCCCTTACAGCTAAGCTGACACATCTGTTTGGGTGTTCTCTTCCCTTTCAGAAGAAAAATATCAACTCTTAATTTCAAACAGATACTACAAGCAGCTTAAACTAAACCACATAATTTTGCACTGAAGCAGACGAGGAACATTTACATGCTGTTTCAAAAGGCTCCACTGTGAAGCCACTGATTTCTAGCTGAAAGAGTGGTAACACTTTCAACCACTACAGCTGTTCACAGATTTTCATTTGACCATGTCCAAGTCTGCACTTTAAATTTCAAAACTTCCACAAACTCATGTGTTTTTTTTCCATGGCAGATCTCAGAATACAACACTGTATAGGCATATGAAGTTCAGTCCTCCAGTAGAATGCATTTCTGAGCATGCAAACACAAAGATGGCTATAGGAAAGAGAATAAGTATTACAGATTTTAAAATAAGATTAAGTAGGAAAAACAGTATTTGCAGAAATAGTTGGTGATGTATGTTCTCTTCTGTTGAGATTTCAGCTCCTGCTGGCTGTGATCACCTCAGTCATTGCATAGCTTTGAAAACCACAGTTCCAACAGTTATTGGTACACTTTCGTCACACTTCAGGGAACTATCTCAAAAGAACAAGCATCAGATCTCTAGAGGCAAAAAAAGATGTGCACCAAAAGACATGTGATCCCCATCTTGTAAGCATCTATGTACACACCAGTGACTTAAGCTTGCTGCTGTTAGAAGACCTATGAGACTATAGCAGAAAATGCTGAAGGCCATACACCGAGAGCATGGAAAGCTGGACAAAATCCCATTTAAAGGCACACTTCCCATACCATACCCAAACATTCAAATTCTCTTCTGGACAGACCATATGACTTCCCAATGGCTTCATGATCCCTGAGGTGCTCTTTCCCAAAATGGCTTGAAAAGCAACAGAACACACCAAGATGTTTTTATACAAGTAGGCATTCATTTGAGGAGATTAACCACCACACCCTGAAGCACAATGCAGGCTTTTGAGGAGATATTACCATCACACAAATTACACACATTTTCACTGTGCACATACACTTAACACTATCTTCGTACATTACTAGCTGCTGCTGAGGTGCTCATAACAGCATGAAACCAATTTTGACAACACGGAACAACATTTCCAAAGTGCAGCTAAATAAAGCAAATTTTGCAATCCAATTCAAGAGCAAAATGCAGGCCACGCAGTATGCTGCAAGTCACAGATTGGTGAGGTTTTCAACCTGCTTGATCTTCTGGTGGTTCTTCCTTTTTGAGAGAAAGAGCATTAAAGGTCTTGTAATGAAAGTAAAAACTGTTTCAGAACAGATTCTGTCAGGACTTCACTCTTTCAGGAATTCTGTCTTAGCAAGACACCTCTACAACAAACATTTTGCCTTACAAGCTCATTGCAACTGCTGGCCTCGTGATTTTTAACTCCAGGGCAAAGTAAGATTCTAGATCTAAACTGAAAAGCAAGTACAGCTAAGGAATTCCATCTGACAGAAACTGGCAGGCAATAGCCCCAGGCAGATGTAATTTGTCCCATCAAAACTGGGGGTCCAACCCACACCACATACTTTGCAAAAGTGTGCTTTCCCTCCTGCAATCACTCTTATGCTTTTACAGTATACCTTCCTCTTCTACACAGTTTTCAAGATGCAGGAAGGACCAAATCTATCAATCACAAGACATGAAACTGCCCTTCTCCCAGCTGAGGATCTCAACTTAATTCTGCCTACTGGCAAGAACATTAGGCAACCTGTGGTTTTCCCTCCAATAATACATCACCACTTTGTTCCCTTAGGAACTGCTTTGCTCCTCTTCAAAGGACTCCAGCAGAACATATTTGCTATGTGATATATCTTACACACAGTCACTGACAGTTTTTTGCTCATAACTCTCATACCACACAGGAGAACCCTTTCCCACAGCTTCATGAACAACTCAGAAGAGTTGTCCCCCTAAATTGTCAGGAGCAATACTACTCCTTCCTATTTACAATAACATGTACTAGTAGCCAGCACCAATTCCACTGCTGGAAATCTGTGGCCCAGGAAGTAGCTTTGTAGCTAGAGTGCCAATGTCACTGTAGAAAGCCAATTCAGAACTCTAGAAAGGTACAGTCTCACAGCTACCAGATTCTGCATGCCTAAGCAACCAGAATGAGGAATCACAGCAGCCTGAAGCACTGCTTCAACAACTTTCTGCTAAATGGATTTCTGCCCAAGTTTGGCAAAGCTGACTGATTGGCTCAAGTGGATGGCATCCTGTCTCAGCTGATCTGTTGAGAATAAATGGTTCTATATATACCCATGGCTTTTGAACAAAGACAACTGATGTTACTCACTTCGGCAGGCAAGTAATAAGGAATCTTTGGAATAAGGACTGTGTCAATCATTTCTTTGATCCTACTGCATCCTGCAGATTTTGAATCCTGGAAACCCGATTTTGTTCTTCTCCATTTCAGTTATCCAATGAAGAGCACTGCAAATCCAGCAAGAAACCTGAGGAACCAATCATCTTCTGTTCATGCAGTAAAGCTTATCAAGGAAAGATCATCTCCATGTGTAATCTTGAGAGGGAAACCATCCATACAAGGCAATCACTGTCAGTGTTGAATAAAATAATTTAAGTCCTTGAAAGCAGCACCATTACAAAAAGATCTTTCTCAGATCTGCCCTACACTGGTGCCTGTATGGATATCCTGCCAATGTAGAGGGGGATCAGGAGGATGCCACTACCACCATCCCACTTTCTTTGTTTTTTTTTTTAATTGTGCAATTCAGGTATAAGCAAAGAACAAACACAAGAACAAACTGCGCTTTGGTGAGGGGAAAATCCCCGCCGTAAGAGCAGGAAACAAAAGGTGGTCCTTTTTTTTTTGATCTGTTATAAAAGGATGACAGTGAGAACTTGTGTTTCACCATAAAGACAGATTATAAAGCTGTTGCAAAGTTTCAACAGCAGATTCAAACAGAAATCTCAAGGCTGCAGGGTTATGATTTTTTCCAAGTGCTAAAATAAAAAACTTCATCCCTTCTTAGCTGGGAAAGACAACCAAAACAACCCAGTTTTCTTTTTTTTTTTGTGGGGATAGTCATTAACAGACTTAATATTGTACAGCCATATTATGTTCTTCTGTATCAGATCTTTGGGTACTCCCCATTTACATCAGAAGCATTCTCAAAAGACAAAATTTGCATTAATCATGGAAGATGTGTATCCATCTGAAAGTGCTCATCCGCCTATAAAAAAGATTTTCATATGACAGAAGAGCAAACACTGAGTCAGGAAACCTAAGCATAATGCTGTCATTTTTAAGACTCTCTTGACAGTCCTATTGACAACAATTCTTCTGGCTTGGATCTTCTTCCTTGGAAACAAATCTTCTGGATCATGGCAACAAGTCATGATATGCAGAATTGTGTTGAATGCTTCAAACATGAATATCACCGTGAATCCTTAATCATACAGAACAGTGAATTTCCAAACCAGAGTCACCTTCTTCCTCTTGACTCCAAAGTATGCTCTGATTAAACTGCAACCAGAAAGAAGCAGCTTTTTCTCCAAATTATGGCTGCCAGGAAAGCACCTCTCAGTACTCTCAGAAGCAAGAGGAGGCCATTTGCACAGGGAAACAGCAGAAGCAGAGTAAGCCAATGAGGCAAGTATCCCTATCTGCCTAAAAAACTTTCACAAGCCTTAGCTGCTGAAAGCGCATGGCTGAAACAAAAACACTAGCTATGACAATGGGCCAAAACATGAGAGAGAATAAAATGTGATACCTGATGATTTTTCTGCTGAAATCATCTGTGGCAGCAAACCTAAAATTCCCTTAATTTACAGCAACAGAGGCATCCGCAATGCCATGTATGTGAGAAGTTGGCAAGGAAAGTTATGTTTGTCAAAGAGAAAGGGAAACCACAGTGAAGTCTTCTGTAACTGCAGAACACAAGATTTCACATGTGAATAGCAAACCTAATAACTAATTTTAGTATTTATATCAAGGAAAAGCTTTAACGTCATAGGTGACATGACACCTTCTACCTCATTGGTTGTGATAATAGCTTATGTTTCAAATGTAAGAAAACACAGAAAAATCTGGATACTCTACAGGCAATTTTCTGCTAAAACATCCACCGAAACCCTAAGGAAGCTGAAACTGTGAGAAGAGGGCAGGTAAAATTTTCCTAAGTGCTTTTGAAATACTAAACCATGCACCATTACCAAAGAGTGATGTTGATCTTATTAACCAAAAGCTAAATTATTTTAAATAAGACTCACAAAAGGTGCTGGAGAAAGACTGGTTTAAAAACAGGACAGTGATAACTGGTGTTGGGTGCAGGCAATGTGTAGTATTCATAATTGGTTTCTTTACCTGTTTCCACTGGGGTATGGGAGCAAGACGGCCCTGCTCTCGTCTGCTGGATGGCTGGTTGTGAACACGTTCTTGATAAGGCAGGACAGGTTGCTGCATGCAGGTTGTAGGGAAAATGGGACGAAGGAGGAAAGATAAAACAGTAAAGGAAACTCAAAAAAGCCAAAAGAGCGGGATACAGAGTAAGACAGACAAACATTAAAGAAAAAAAAAAAAGGTAGGAAATAATTTCTTTAGCAACTAAAATATGACAAATAAAAAAAAAAAAAAAAAAAAAAAAAAAAAAAAGGAAGAAAAATATTATTTTAGAAACAAAAAAAAAAAAAAAAAAAAAAAGGAAAAAAAAAACCAAATAGGAAACCACACATATTTTTGTTCCTTCTCTTTATCTTCATTGTTTCTTCAAATCAGCCTGGTTATTCCAGCCATATGTAGTAGCTGAGAAACATCTGATTGATAAAGAGTAGGTGAAACACCACCATTCTAAGGTCGTGTTAGCAATGCAACAGTGTAGTGCAGACATACTTGACTGAGCTTTAAAGTTGTAAGGTCAGGTCCCACCCAGTCTGGCCATGGCAGCACAGAGCCTGGCACAAGCTATGAAGACAAACCAAGCAGCAGAGCAAGAACTCAGGTCTTTAAACGATACTGAACCTTATACGGCTGACACTGCACTGCTGGCAGTAGCTTGAAATGACTCAATCTAACTTTAAAGGTAACTACCCTGCAGTTACAATAGTCAAGATATCATCCTGAATAACCAGCAGTTATCCAGAAGCTTCACTTGGAATTACAGAAATATCCTGATCTCAAAGAAACATACAGGCATTTACCTGCTGCACGTACATGCACATGCAAAACTTAACCACAGTTCACAAGAACAACTAGATGTAACATGACATGATAAAGTTCACATCAAATTAAATGACCTTTCTTAAACATCAGAAGTGGAATGTTTCTGTAAAGCTTTTAAACAGCAATAGCAGTTATAAAAGAAATCTAATTGCTTGTGAAAGAACTTACATAAAACAGGCAATAACAGAGAAATGGACTTTTATTAGGAAGTTCTTCTCCAGCCCATACTCCTAAATTTTATCTTTTTTGAGAACGCTTCTTCCCTAGGAAAGCTTTTGAAGCAGAGAAAGGCCACTAGCATCCAGCCTCAAGGAATGCGTCTTGTTATTCATTATTTTCCTCCTCAATTCCAAAACGTTTTATTATCCATCTCCTACCTGTCTTCGTAAGCTTGAGGACTGCACGGGTGCATTCTCCTCAAACTTGGCCAGTAGTTGGGTTGCCATAGACTTGACTTTGTTCTGATTCCCAATGGCAGCGTCAATTCTCCTCTCCGTCAGGGCACTCACCAGTGTGGGCCTTTCTTCTCTGTAGCTTCGTGGTATGTCCTCCTAACAGTGATATCAAAAGATATAACCAGATCACCTTTTCCTCTCTATGTGGAAAACAAATCCATTAGTCCACATTTGAAAGCTCACATTTCTGTTTCTTTTGGCATGTCATCAAAAGTTCTGTTAAACTTTCCTTACTTTTTCAACCTTATTTGATACACTTACCAACCAAAGAGACCACAGCTGAAACACTCCCATAAACCCCTTGACATAAAGCAAAGGCCTAAACCTTTGGTGGCATCTCAAGGTACTAAATTTTAACTTGTTTATAGCTATTTGGCTATAAACGTTTCAACTAAAGGACTGACTTACAGGGCTTACTAGACATACTTGCTTTTTGCACTAACCATGGCTAAAGTTTAAATATGAATGAACCTTCTGTCTGTACTGCATTACCTTACTAAATGAAAGTTTTATTCTTGGTGTCCTCACATCAACTGAAAGTAAACTGCAGCAAAAACAGAACGTGAAGGAACTGCAACATTTCTGTTGTTATATACTGTTCTTTCATAAGCACCAATCAAATATTTACACTACAGATATGACACAGCATAACCGCTGAAGAATTGATTTTTATCTAAAAAAATAATCTTACATAAACCCTGTCTGGAGATACAAAATGAAAGGACTCTTCCCTCACACCTTCTTCATTGTAATACTTACATCCTCAGATTGGCTGGTTTTTCTCCTCTTTCCTGCACCGTCCAGTTCTTTTTCTTTTTTGTCCTGAAAATGGAAGGAGGAAGAAAAAGAAATAAGCAAACAGCAAAGATAAGGATTCTTATACCTTTCTGGCCTGAGACAAATGCCATCAATGTACTTAAATAAGCTTTTCAATGCAACTGATTAATTCTCTAGGCTCATTCTCCATTTGTTTAAGAATAGGGCTTTACCCTTATCTGCATTAAGAGATTCTTACCTTAAAACTGTGCATTCTTCAACACTTTCAACTAATTGGGAACTGAGTAACAAGCTATGTTCCAACACAAAATATATCCCAAATACCACTACAAGGCTGGGATTTCAAGACTGAAATATACCACTAATTAAGACAGATGTGATTCCGCAGTTATAAATATTATGTGCTGCCCCATACCACAAGCTGATGAACAGGTGATTGCTTGTAAAAACACAGCAAATACACACTTATACATGCACTTCTGGTACCACTTACTTGGACAGCAGCCTAACAGGCACAAGTGGTATCAAGACCATGGTATGGTTACCTTTGGAGTGCGTTTTCGAGAGATGCTTTGTCCC
Source organism: Agapornis canus (assembly GCA_036873685.1). NCBI lineage: Eukaryota > Metazoa > Chordata > Aves > Psittaciformes > Psittacidae > Agapornis > Agapornis canus. Next base: position 8,983 of record JBAFWW010056060.1, read on the forward strand.
AGTTTACTGAGAAAAGAGATAGGTGATTTGGTACTGGCAATTAGAGCAGCTTTTTCTTCTGCATTCAGGTCCAGACTGTCTGTTAGCAAAAAAACATAGGACAAGGGAATGCCAAGAATTCTTTTCTGTGGTGCTATTATTAAGTACACAACTGAAGGACTTGATGATCATCTTTTTTAACATACCATTTTTCATAGATGCTTAGTACAAATTTATTTTAATGCCCAGAATAACAACCCTTCTCAGCTACTCTGCTTTTTCATTTTGCCAAAATCAATTCTTCTTTCAGGGTTTACAACCATCCAGAAGAAATACTATGTTTGTTTACTCTATTTACTTTCATATTTTAAAAGCATCAGGATCATCAGTATTCTTACAAAGAGTTCAGAGTTTTGGAAACAGTACCTGATACATATTATATTTTTAAAAGGCTATTAAAAACATTTTTCCCCCACCAGAATTATATACTTGAATTAAGGTCATCAATAGTAAAGCTGTAAAACATTACTAATATTTAAAAGTAGGCCATACTGATTTGTGTCAGGCAATTACATTTTTCTGTTCTGATCAAAGACCTTTCATTTCTCATTGAAATGAAGTTAGTCTCACCATTCATAGATGGCAAACAGGTATGAAACTTAGCCAGTGTTTTGAAACTACTTATTAAGCAACTACTAGCAAGGCATCTCACATAAGCTAAGACAGATGAACCCCTAAGAACAGCAAGAAAGCAGAAAAGTTATCTAATATTGCTGAAGCAAGTTTAGAAGTTTTGAGGACATTCTTTGTATTAACTCTTTTTTCTCCTCCTGATGCTGCTAACATCGTATTTATCAGCACCACTAAGAAGCCAACTTCTTGTAACGTAACATCAGCAAGTGACTAGTATGACCTCATGCAGAAGCAGCATGACGAAAACCGAAGCACACATGTTCACCCTGAAGCCATCTTTGAATCTGACACGCCCCAAGCTCCTTACCACTGGAGGGAATGGTGTCTTTGAACATCTCATAGAACTGTGTGAGGTACATCACCATTGAGAGTTTATCTGGCTCTCCAACAGATGCCATTTCCTTTCCAGTCATAATGGGACAGATTCCAAACTCTTTTTCAGCAATGTCAAAGGCCAGCTGGTTATTTCTCTCCACATTGTGTTCATCCAGAGAATCAAAGTCTCTGCAAAGGACAGAAAAAGCATATGTGCTGAATCAAGTAGAAACCAGACCTCTAAAAGAATCTGGGGATCCATTTCCTTTCTTTTTTCCCTCCCACCAAAATCTCTCAAATTTATCTGCCAGCAACCTTTCTGCATTGCAGAGCTGATGGTACTTGACTGTGGTGAGCTTCAGCTCAAATCAATTCTTTTTTCATTTTTTTGCTCCTTCTCAAAACCCAGCTTTTTCTTCTTAAAGATCTTATTATCCTCTGAAATACACCTTCACTTCTTCCTTTAATGGAAAGCTGCAGTGTTTTCCCCTGCATTAAATCTTTTGTGTGCTTGGAACAAATGTAAGTCTTCACTTTTATCCCCCTTTTTTTCTAGACAGATCCATATTTTCATTCTGATGGCTTCTCTCAGAACCTGTAGAACTACATAAAAACTACATAAAAAGCTACAGCTTGTAGAGAGTTACATAAATAATTTTAAAAGCTACCTGAGCTCTCTGCAAGCTATATTAAAAGAACAGCTCATGTTAACTCAAGTAAACCAATAGAGAAGTAATTCAGTGCGCATGGCAGGTAATAACCACATAATTTTCCAACATGCTTTACATTGGATTATGTGTTTAAATACAGCTCTAGCGCTTTTTCTACTGTCCCCTGGGGAAATTGAAGCCATTTCAGACTTTAATTAAAGTACTGGAGTCTTTGCTACTGTTACTTCTTCCAGCCAGTGTTTTCCCATTCTAGAATCTAAGCACTGTTTTACCCCATGTATCATGGAAGAGGATTCCTCTAATTTACCCAATATCAGCATGCTAGCATACAAGCAGTAGCAGTATCTTTCTAGCCTGTGGGTCACTACTCCCAAAAAGAGCAGCAGTTCATAGTTTCACAAAAACCTATGAACTACAGCTAACTTCACAGAGGAAAAAGCTGTCAGTCAGTAATGCTTTCCAGTCAATATCAATTTGAAGCTTAATTCTGCCTAATCATGCAGAAGGGAAAACGACAACACATTTATCTTGATGCTCATCATGCTATTATGACCTTCCACTCTGCCGGTGAATCACATTAGTTTCTATCAAGCCTAAGTGAATTCATTTCCATCTATTTCTCCATGTATTGCCTCAGTCTCCACACAATTACTTTTAAATATCACCAGTGTTCTGCCCTTCCTGGTTATTCAAAACAGACAGTTACTCACATTAAGTCTGGTCGGTATCTGTGGATAATGGCACACAAAGCTAGGCCGCTTTTCCATGACATTGTAAGATCTGTCACATTAACACCAGCATATCCATCAGTTTGCCTCTGGCACCAACTGAGCAATTTACTAGAGCGAGCTACAGACTCTGTAAAAAGAAATCAATCACATTTTACAGTAGAAACGCACAATGTCTTTTTCAGGAATCCTAAATGCAATAAGCCCCACTAATGGACAAATAAAACCTTCATGCAAACAATCTCATTCTACAATAGGCAAAACAGGACAGAATTATAATTTTTTTAAAAGACTATATTCAAATTCATTTTAGATCCAAGAAAATTTTTAATTTGCTAAAAAGTACCTAAGTTATAACTTGCCAGGCTTTTCACCCTAGTCCTTGTTATAGAGCCCCAGGAATTATAAAGCGATCGCAAAGGCTTGTTAAATATGATCAAAAGGATACACAAGTAGCACAATGCTCTCTAAAGCCCAGATATATTATTTCTAATGGAAGAACTACAAATGTATTTCTGCAACTTTTTCTTTTCTCTTGAAAGCTTTCCTTTAAAAGCACTGACCTGTTTTGACCTTGCCTTACTGCAAGATCTGATGAGATTACAGCCTAAAGGGATGTGATTGCAGGGCAAAGAACAAATCAAAAGACTACATAGCTATTAAGCAGTGAAAGGAAGGCTTAGAAGCAAAGCACTATTCTGAGAGTCTCCAAACACTATCTGGACATCCAAAGGCAAGGTATGCAGAAGAAAAAGTTCAACATAGCCCTCAGGGTACAGGACAAGTAGACAAATACTGAAATACTTATCACAAAACATCTAACTTTTAGAATAATGCAAACAAAATGAGTTTCATTTAGTTATGCTAAGAGATGAGATTGAGGAAAGCATGAATATGAAAGACTGCATGAGAAATACCTTTTACAATGTTTGTAAGAATTCTGAGTTTCCTATTACAGTGAATTCACTATAAGTAAGGACATTGTTACAGGATAAAGGAGGTGAAAAGAAATACTTGTATAGCAAATATGCTTAGAAATTTAACCACATTATTAAGCAAGGGAAATTAGGCAAACAAAATATATTTATATGTTTGTGAAAACTTGAGAGATTGCAAAACCAGGTGGTTGATGAAACAATTGCTGGATGCAATTTCTAAACTTAAAGAGACTGGTTAAATAATACCCTACAGCCCTGCTGCTCTATGCTTGCTGCACTGATCCAGCTCCAGAATACCAAAAGGAATAGAACAGTAGCTAGGCCTACCATTCCGAGTCAGCTTTGGTGTCCTGGAGTTCACGAAGTTCTCTATTTCCAGGTGAATGTCTTTCAAGTCTCCTGTATTATACAAGTGGCGTACCTAAAACGTCAGAAATAATTAAAAATTACCAACATGCCATGCACCCAAGATCCATACAGAAAGAGCTAGAGAACAAGGAGCCATCCCAAAGGAGGAAGACAATTATTATGCGACAGAAATCTCCAGTCCAAGAACCCCAGAACAACAACGATCAGCTCATCAATGTTGAGCAGTCTAGCTGACTGCTGCTCAGTGGACGCCAAATTGCAATGACAGACTACTATACTAAATTATCACCAAAAAATGCACATGCACACGAACACAAATGTATCATTACAGCATGGTTAAAACTTTCAAAATCAAGAATTCCTAAAACAGGATTTGTTTGTATTAAGTACAGAGGTCTACTCTTGACTGACAGATCCGCTTTTCACTGCCTTCACGTTACACTGCAACATAAGGTCACTATCTGTTCACAGGTTACAAGCATTCAGGGCACCATTCATCCAGTTACCTGCTGGGGCCGCAAGAAGTTGACGTTGATATTGGGATACCGGGTGGCAGGATCAATGCTGTAATGGCTGAAGTTTTTACTCACATTCTCAGGCGTGGTCTGAGGCAGTAGCCTATAAATGCTTTCCCTTGGGAAAACAAGATTAAAGGTAAAAAAGTATTTTGATTTTGCCTTGATTGGTTTGTTTCAGGTTTTGTGGTGGTTGTGGTTGTCTGTGTTTGGTTTTGCTTTGATTGGGGGAGGCTTCTGGGTTTTGATTTATTTTACAACGTGAATCACTACTAACACTGCTAAATGAATTCTGTAGATATAACCATTCAGATCAGAAGCGAAATCACTTCAGACACTGACAGCTAAAGATTCCATATACTAAGATATACAATTTAATACAACTCCACAAATCAAAGGGGAGAAGAAGACAATACATTTAAAAGTGTAAGCTGAAAGGGCTCCCCAGTACGATAAGAATATTTAGACACTGAAGTGACTCAAGAAGACAGCCACCAAGGAGACTAGAGCATTTGCCCTGTGAGGAGAGGCCAAGGGAGCTTGGTTTGTTCAGCATGCAGAAGAGAAGACTCAGGGAAGATCTTAAAGCTGAAAAGGTGATAGAAGTCTGGCTCCAAATACGTCACCTCATTTTTTTTAAATTCAAACAAATGGGAGTTTTAAATATCTGATGTGCCATTTTTGCAAATCTTAAAATTATACTTTGGTACCTGATGCTGAAGCTGCAGTTGCTTACATTTAAGATATGTTCTACTAGCTGTAGCTTTTACTTATACTACCTTTTAATTACCTGAGTTCTGATTTCTAAGAGATCACAAAAAAACCACACAACCAAAGATGACAAAAACATCAAGAACTCAATATGCCAAAGACAGACAAGATGTTGTTTAGCTTACATGAAACCAGTTTAGGAGAATATGAAATAAAAGCAGGGTGACAGCTTCCTTAGAAGGACATCATTAGATATATCTATAAGATAATAGGGGATGGAATAAAAATTTTGTCTCCGGTACTTTAAAGGCACCTATATCTTCATCTGGGTTGCTATTGCAACAATAGTGACAGTAGTTCAGGTTCACTTCCTCCACTCAATGCCAATAAGCACCAAGGAAAGATTCTTCAGCTAATCTTTTTTAAAACTAGAACCAAGAACAACTGCAACATTTCTTATTCCTCTATGAACATACTTCAGTTAATCAGCTTCTTAGGAAATTGCTTGTGGGTATAATTCAGTTGAGGAAACATTCTCATACATAGTGAGAATCCATCTCCCATTCTAGCTATTCATACAAGAAGAAACTGGAATGACTGATGAGATGTTGAAGGATTAGGTTACAACTGAAAGTGTATTCATTTGCTGTATTACCTTTCTGCGAGAACTTCCAAAGGACTAGCACCAAGAGACCAACTTCGTACCATCCAAGCAGAGTCCATTGCAGCCAAAAATCCTCTGGCTATTCCAGTTCCCATTGGCCAAAATGGCTAATATTATAGTTTAGGAAAAAAAAAAAGGCAGAAAAAGGAAAAGCATCAGTTAGGGAAAGTTTTAAACAAATATCAAGAATATATTCAGATGGTAATCTGCTGGGAAACTATAGCTCAGTAATTAGCTGAAAGGCCTACTCCCACTGGCCTAGAACAAGCCAGATGTATGATGAACTGCCCATGAGCTTCTCCCAAAGCCCATGTTCTTCTGTTTCCAACAATTCCTAGTCTGGAGTGCCTTAACAGCTTTCTCTTCAAGACTGTACTTTTTTTACCAACTACAAAATGGAACCTATTAACAGGTCTACAGTAAGTTCTACAGAGTCTAATCATTCCAATGAGGAGTAGATAAAACAAACAGAACTTCAGAGCAATCCTTGCACATTTCTTTGCACATTATCATCCTAATTATTCTGCTTTCCCAACACTCCACTCTTCCCTCAAGCAGCAGCTTCCCTTACAGTAACGCTCTTACAGGCAGCACATATTTCAAGTGATGGGTGCTATGGCTTGTGCTTACTCTCCAATTCACTGTTTAAACATAAGTTTAAAACACAAACCTCTAAGAGACTGTCCCCAACCAGTGCCACAAGTAACTGGTGGCCATTCTGCTCTCGCACCAGGGCTGCGTTCTCTGATGCATACATGCACGTGAAGTCAAACATGGCCACATCTGGCTGACCATAGTGATTGATGGCGAAGTCCAGTGATGGCAGCTGCTGATTAGTGGAGAAGTCAGCTGCTTCTCTGGCATAGTTTAGCAGAGCCTCCTGGTCCACATTCTCCCGTGAGAGTAGCAACTCTGTGTCAGCGTAATCCTGCCAAAACCACAAAAGTAACATGAGATAGCCAAATCCACAAGTTTATTTTAAGGCTGGTATATACAGCAGTTGGCATTAAAATGCTGATAAATCCACCGATACAAGTTTGCCTTCTAATTATTTTTCATTTCTATCCGTGTTTATGCTTCCAAGAGAAAATCTCTAAATAAAAACCAATCTTGCAAGCATTTCTGACTGTGAAAGGGCTAAGAAATTCCTGAGCATTTCTCATCACATACTTTTTAGACAAAAGGCACAAGACTCCAATCCTTCTTTATTTGCCTGTGGCCAAACTACTTTTAAATCATCTTCTATCAGAATAAGATACAGGCAAATTTCCAGTACTTTTTTTCACTTGCTGCTTGTTCATTCCCATAAAACAAGGGATGTTCAACTATGATCAAATATTGTTTAAGCATACCTTAACAAGAATGAAACCCCCAAGTCTACGGAGAGAAAAAAAAATTGGAGAAAATATGTCTTGTAACACTCTTCTGATGTTTTAAAATACTTCAGGCATTAACCACACATTAACCACAATTTCTGTTCTAAAATGCACCTGTATAAAAACACTACATTGTGGAAGAACATTATGTTTCCCTTCTTTCAGCATACTGAAAGCAAATCGTTCCAAAAAAATCTTAGTTTAGAGAGAATATAGGAAAAGATAATACCCACATGCCGTATCACTCCTTTTTCCAACAAGCTCTGTTTTTTGGCAGTCATGACAAAGTAGTGCGTATCATCTTTGTAGTAGACAATGTTCTCCAAGTCAATACCTTGTGACAGAACAAAAGATATGGTGGTGAAGGGACAAGTTACATGCTACATAAAACACAAGAGCTCTCTTGGAAGAAAGTGAATTGAAAGTACATGGTTAGAAAGCCTTTGAGAGAGAATGCTAAGCGGCTTTGTCCCATGCTTTTGATGGCTTCAAAATCTGAATCTTCAACAAACCCACAAACAGCAATTTTACCGTATATAGCTACCTCTTTAAAATATAGCTGTCATTACAGTTTGCATTCAGATGTGGAGTGCAAGAAGCTGAACTCAAGATTCAGACTTTTCCAATTTAGGGTTCAGACTTCCTGAATACTATCAGGGAAATAAGTTCACCACTCCTGAACAAAAATGACACGTATCTGAATGGTATCTGCTCTGTACAGCTGCACAGAACAGCCATAAAAATGGGAAGTCAAATTTCAGAGAAAGCAGTGACTGGTTTCCTTGCACAAGAATGTTCATTTATTGATTAAATTTGATACCCGAGTTACAAAGTTGCAATAATAAAACCAAAAAGTCTTCACTGGGAATCTGGCAATTGCTGGCAAACCTGTGGCTTCTCGCAAATCCTGGAAGAACTTCTGGTTGAATATGAAGGCCACACCGCTGATCTCTTCTACTTTGGCTTCAGCTGTGGTGTTACGATTGATGAAGTTAGCTGTGATAGCAATTGCCAGTTTACCACGGAACTCTTTTCGCCGAAACCCTATGGGGAGGATAAAGTAGTAATGCTGAAAAGCAGAACACACCTTCAGGGAAGGCTCAGCATGCCAAGAACAAGGGCCCTCTCAAAATAAAAAGAGAGAATGGATTTGGTTAATTAAAAGCTCCTACACAGAGAGAGCAACAATTGCTTCATCAGAAAAAAAAAGCAGCTCTCCTCTCTTTCTTTTTAACAAAAATTGCAACTTCCTCCAAAAATATTACAAGGCAATTCTCTACTACACAGAACAATAGTCAACACTTCATTTCCTACTCTCAACAGTGAAAGCTACAACACTACTCAAAGACAAAATTACCCAGGTTAAAACATGTAATTCCTTTGCTAGTGGATAGGAAGAAGAAAAAGACAACCCACATGTCTGATACAGATGGATTTTTAATGGGCTTTGTATTTCCCTTTCATTAGTCAAATGTCTCTCCACATTTTGATTGGGATCCAAAAGGCCATTTTTCTTGTAACTAATTTAAGAATAAATTCTATTTCAAAGTGAATTATGAATACACTATTACCTTCTAATGTATTCCTCCTGCCATCCCCTCCAATGATTACTTCAAACTCATATTCAGATACTGGATGGGTTTTTGGGTGGACCAATGCACGCCAACCTATTCCTGTTAAAAAACTCCAAGTTACTATAAACAGCGTTTATAATAGAACAAATACACAGAATCACTTCTTAGTATCCATAATCCCTTCTTCACATTGTCAGTAAAGATACACTGCAGGACAGATATTGCTGCTGACAGGGCTATTGCTGACTTGCACACCTCTGGTAAACCCCCCTGACAATTACCTGTAAGAAGCACTGCGACATTTATGGCTTCTCTACTATCTATTCAATTTTAATAGGATGCCAAACAAATAACAAAGCCACCATCACCAATGGCAATCAGAGAACAGATTTCACAAAGATAAAAAGCAAAACAAGGACCATTCACTGACAAGTATCTTCAGTGAATGCAAGGAAAGGAGTTGTTTTAGAAGGTCTCTTCTAAGTGTAGGGTAGGCATAAGTATTTTAGGAGTAATTACGATCTACCATGTCTTAGTCTACCTCTGTGTAGTACTTCAGGTGATTTTGTTTCATACAGTAACTAATTCGGATTTGTCACCAGAAAAAAAAACCCTATGAAAAATCATGAAGTGCATTGATAATTACTCTTGAGGAAAGGACTTGGAGTCATAAGTTAAGGAGTCTATGTATCCTACCATAACTTCCCCTTTCTCTACTGGCCATTTCAATGATACTTGCTTTCATTCTCCTGATCCTCTGGAGGGTAAACGAGCCCCTGAAATTCCACATTGACATGGATCTCTATTCCCAAGATCAAGGCAACCTTCAGAAGAATAAGCTGGAGCTGACGGATACCTGCAAAAAGCAGATGATAAATAAAAGCAAATGAAAGGAGCACAAGTGCCCACGTGTCTCTGTTTGACATTTCTGACAAACTGATGTAAGGCCAGCTGCTACTTTCTTTTTCCCCTACTGTGATCCCAGAACTTCACAGCCACCCAGCACTGGTGTGTAATATCACAGCATGCCAAAAAACTTCTGCAGAGCTGAAAACCCAGTCCTTTTAAAAAAATAGACTAACTATTATTTAAATGTTTCAGTCCCCAAATCAGCAACAAGGGAAACAAGCCAAACATGCACTACAGCAGGAGGGAAGAGAACACCAGCAGGACCACACTTTTGTCACAGGTGGCAACAAGCTATTTGATCAGTGTAGCTGTAATACTGAACTGCACCTTCATCTAAATACCTTTGGCTCTGTGAGGGCACGCTAAGTTCCTCACCACCTCTTCCCTCTTTAGTTAAGATAGGGAGTAGATATGAAAATGACAGTGTGCAAACTCTGTTTATTCGAAGGAAGACAACTTGCTGTTGTATTTCAGATAATGAAAGAAAAAGCATTCCACCTAAATACCAAATTTCAGCTGTGCTAAGATACAAAAGACAACTACATGCATGAAGTACTGGAAAAATTAAAATTATAAGAAACAGAAAGGGGAAAAAGCAAAGTGCAAGAATGAAGTTCCACAGATATTCTAGTTTTACCATTCACTGCCAATAACAACAGGGCAGTTTTTGCTTTGGACAAGAAATCAAACCTTATCTACTGTGTTTCTGTCATTTTATGCTTCCCATTCTCTGCACAGTGGGGAACTGTGCATATGTATCACCTTATGCACTGTGGAGAACACAGACTGGTGATCAAAAGCTGGCTGTGCAATGCTGTTCTTGAAAGAAAATCTGAGTAGTAACTCCTGCTCCAACAAAGCATTCAGCTTTCAAAGGAGACTGATTCCTCAGATTTTGAGAATCATCACAGTTATTCTCAATTTTAATACATAAACCTCTATTTAATCAAAACTTATTCATAAGCTGACAGTGATCTTGAAAATATCTTCATCACTCTTCCAAAAATTTACAAAGCCAAAATTGTTCCTCCTTTTTCCACATCAACATTCAGAAGAATGTTCAAAACCATTTTTCTTTTTTTCAAGTTGATTACAAAAGCCAAGAGAAAAAATGTGGCAGCTGCAGGAATGTAATAGCAAAAATAGGAAAACTAACCATTAAATAGAAAAAAAAGAAGAAAAATATTTGAATCTTAAACCCATTTTTCAGTGTAGGAAAAAGATATGCCTTGGAATGGTATTACAATCTCATGAGACAACGTATTTGTTTCACATCTAGCTATAGGCTGAAAAGCACAGTGCAAAGGTAATAATGCAGAATTGTACCATAAGGACTTGAGAGCAATGGCTGACACAGGCTAAAACTTAATGTGTTAGCCATGCCCCCCACTCCCCCCCTTCTTTTCCCCTGTGAAGAACAAGTGCTACTGTGTCTAGCAATAGTTATACTTACTGATATGGTCTATGGATCCTGCACAGAACTTGCCATAAAACTTTTTGGCGCCAAGACCCCTCAAGTCATGTATGGTGAATGGCCACAAATGCAGCACGTTATTGCGGGAAAAGGCATCCCTCTTTTCTATGACCACCACCTTGGCTCCCAGGAACGACAGGTCAATGGCTGTACGAAGGCCACAGGGTCCAGCCCCAATTATTAGACACTACAAAACAACCAGCAGAGAGTAACTTTACAGACCTAGGAGGAAACAGGCATTTTAACACAGGTTCCAAGCATTCCACATCTCTTTGGAGTAAGTGCTCTTTGTCTGCAACATAAGCTGAAATTTCAGGCCTTTCCATTGTTACCTGCCATGTTTTGCCACTAATACATCAAAGCAGTAACCACAACATGAAAATAAAGCATATCACAGCAGCAAAGTTTGAAGAAACAGGCAGGTGAACTGCCCATTTGCAACCCTTGCTTTAAGAAGAGCTGCCAAGGCATGGTCTCCAAGCTATGTATGCAGCTGGAGAACAGCAATATTTCTGAAGGCTTCTTCCTCCCTGATTCCATCCATCTCTCATCTTTCAAAGCCTAAGCTGACTTTTCTTGAGAAAAATTTCAGTAATAGTAAAAATCCCTCATCAGCAGTGGGAAGCATAGCAATGGCTATGTCAGGTACATGAGATGCTAATATTTCTACAGATGTCATCATTTAGAGTAGCACAGTCAGGAGTTAAGTCAGCAGCTAACTTACACCTATGCTGGTGCTTCTATGGCAGCAGAGGAAAACCTCAGGAAAGCAAATATAATGTAACTACAAACTTTGTGTGACTAGATAACTTTTATCAAAATATGCTTTCTCCAACTGAACCTTTGTCATATCAAAGGATTTTCTGTCTTTTCCCACTCTACCCACAAACACTATCAGAGGCTATTAAACCACCTCAGAATGTGAACATCTAGCATCGGAGAAACAAAGTATACAGCAAGATCATTACTTTTAAGATAAAAAAGCCAAGATAGCCAGTTGACACTTCTTATCCACAAAACCCGAGATCCACAAAGCAAGCTGGAATGGGTACGTGCATTCACAGGAATATAGTACCAGTCTATTCTGTCATATCATTTTTGTACTTTGGTTTCTATTGAGTATAAACCAGACCCACAGAATAAAGACCTTGCTACAGTGGCGACAGCTGCTGCCATGTGAGTACTTTCCAGATCCTTAAATACCCTTATGGCTGGACAGCAAAGCTCTGAGAAATTCTTAAGTATGCTAAAACTTAATCAGAACCCAGCCTGTTCCAAAGCAAAGCTCTTTCTTTGCTGGTCATTTCCAAATGCCAGTTTTTACAGGTTGCCACATTTGCACCAGTTTCTCACTGGGGTGTAAGTTTTGCAAATAATGTGAAACTGCAAATATGAAGTCTGAATGACGACTGAACCAGTCCATGTTACAGCAGTGACAACATAACAACTGACATGTGAATTCAAAGTAAGGCTACTGTATGAGATGTCACGTAATCTGAGGGCAGAGATCTAAGCCTTGAGGTAAGAGAAGCACTGCTTCTTTACTAGGTTCAGGAACCTGAAGGCATATGGGAGAAAAGGCAAGCCCAACCACTGAGCTATTGAATTCCTAAATAGACTTGTATATTGAACATGTGTTCAACTTGTCATTTGTTAAAGCAGATTATCAATTAAGATCTAATATATTCTTCCAACTTAATATCTTTGTAGGTAAGTATAACTCTCAAACCCCACTTACATCTTTCTTTTTTTTAGCTTTTAAGAAAACGAGCTGAGTATATCATTTATCCAGGAAATAATTTTGCTTGTCTGACAGCTACAATTTTCAAAGAGACTGCATTCTATAAGCAACAAGATCTCACTGAGTTGAGTGATTTTAATTCTTCTGATGACTTTACCCATATCAAATAGATATGATGCAGTACACAACAGCAAAGGAATTGTACTAAAATCAGCCTATGCAAACTCATGGCTGCATAATCAAATTATAAATTATTTGCCTGCAATTTTGTCGCAGAAATGTAAATTTTTTTCTTCCTCTACAACCTTCCCCCACACAAGGATGTGGTAAACAACATGTTCAAGACCCTTGATGTAAAATATGCGATACTCAGTGAAATAATTCACAGTGAAAGTTGCCTTTTTTAAGCACCACAAAACTGTTAATTACGTTGTTATAAAACACAGTGAAATTTAAGCACAATTAAAAATAGAAGATTCTGCACCCTTTTCCACTTATTTCGTGCTTCTTCCAGCTGCACATCTCTCACAGAAACCTACTTCTGATACTCGCACAGGCAGGAGTAACTACATGGGATGTCAAGTACAGCCAAGTAAATAAAGGCAACAGCTTCTGTTGCTCCTTGTTCCCTTTCCTGCAATGACACCAAACAACTGCTGCAACTTCATGCACTAAAACTGTCTCAACTCCTCAAGAAACACTTCTTGCTCAAGATCTCTCAGACAGATTCCAGTAACACCACCATGGTAATGGAACATTAAATGCAAACTAAAATCCTGTAATCTCTGTTTAACCAATGAAGAAAGAGCACCATTTGTAACTATTTACATTTAAACAGCCCATCACATCCAAGCCTTGCTTTCATGACTGCTGACTATCGGAAGTCTGGTTAACCTGGACACTGGCCATGTGAGGCACTAATAGCCCAACACCAGCCACAGCACTTCATCCCTGATTTTCAAGTGGGCAAATAAGAGGTATGCTACAGAGAATGCAAACTTCAAAACTGGTATATGTTCAAGTGCAGAGAAGCCGAGCTTCCTGAAGAAATGACTGAACTCTGTTCTGATAGCACGGGTAAAACCTTAATTCTTATTTTAAATTCTACCACCTCCACATGCCCACTTAAACGCTTGTATTTTTTAATCAGTGTTTTGCAAATTACTCTAAGCATTACAAATATAAAATTAAGTAAGCTAGTTTCCCAGATAAAGTATGATTCAGTTTAACTGAATAGGCTTCTATTTTGAATAGTTATGATTATCTCTTCGGAATGACATATAAACTTAATGGTGGACTTCATGGCAGATACTACTAGGATAGGAAATGAGTAATTAACAGAAACATATGTGAAAAATACATAAAGAATACATACAATTTCTTTACATTAAAGATTTCAACAAAGTTTACATATACAAGAAAAATTTATCACCACAGGTATATATTCTTTAACACATGCTAATAAAAAATAAGTATATTTTAACCAATTATCACTTTCTGATACTAATTTCACTACTCAAAATGGTGTGAATCCCAAATCCACAGTCCTATATATTTCTGGATTGAGGCAGAGGAGGATGCTACCTTTAATTTATTCACCATCCACCCTTTTTGCTTGTGTTTCTATACAGCATCTCACCAACAGCTTTATAGAAAGACTGGCAAATTACTCTCTGGCTTGCTCCATTCCTCTCCCTCTTTTCCTTTATTCTCTTTTGTAGCTGGGTGTCAAACCTCCACTCATATCTTTTCCTTTGTTTGTTTGGGTTTTTTTATTTTTAAATGTCCTCGTAAACAAGCACTACCCAAATCACTCATTCTTCCATTAAATCTCTTCTTTCATGTCACATCTCTATTATCAAAGCAACCTTTCCTTCAGTGGTAACAAACACAGTCTTGCCCACTAAGATACATTCAGAGCTCAGATGCAAAAATCACTCTTTTGGTCTATTACTTCAAATAAGTTAAAATACCTCTACGTTCTTTCAGAGCTGAGTCTCCTTCTTATTAAAAAAACAAGCCACCTGCCTTCATTTCACAGCCCTTAGCATCCTATTTCAGTTGTACTCATCACATTTCATTCAAAATAAATTCCTTGATACAATGAATAAAAAGTGCAGTCAGTTTTCAGGAAAACAGTTTCAAATTTGTCTCCATGATGTTCACATAGCGCTCAGAAGGTTTATTCCTAAATGGACACAAAAAATCACTACATTTAACTTCCTGTAAAGTCCTTCCTTTCTTATCCTGTCTGAAAAACGTAAACCTTAACAGTGATTGGACTTCTGCAGTGTTGCAGCTACTGCTCACTGTGATTATCAGTGGTGCCCAACTGTTTTAATGTTTTCCAAGTTAATCTATATGCACTGTTACCTTTCCTCTGATGTACCCACTGCAAACTTTGAGGAATGTGTTATCTTTACAAGACGTAGAACAAATGTACCTTGGCCCATTACTGATTTTTCCAAGTGTTATTGTAGTCAATAATAAATACCACTATCCATATGAAAATGGCACCGGGAAGTGCAACAGAATAAACAATCAAGAAACTAACTTAAGGTTCTAATATCTAGCTGGAAATTAAACTTCAGTCCACAGATCTGAAATGACTGCCAGAACCAAAACAGGATATATTCCTCCCCTCAGTTCTCTACTAAGGAATTAGTCATTAATTCCTCCTATTAAGATACTTCCTTCTCCCAAGAATGAATATGCAAGAGAAGAAGCAGCATTTATTGTCCTCAGTGGAGGCAGCCAGAATCCCGTTCTGATTTTATCATATCCCATACCATCTTCCCTTTTTAAGAGTATATAATTATTTGCAGAAACAACCTATTCCATTCACATTTTTATGAATGATATAAATAACTGCTTTCAATTACAACAAAACAAATAAGTAAGTTCCTAACATGCAGTCCAACAAGGGTGCAGCACATAAATATCAGCCCACAATAATCCAGGTTAAATAAAAAGTAGGGTGTGTATGTAAAAGCAGGAACTGCTGCAGTAAATACCACACATACCAATCTTTTAAATGGAACTGATATGAGTTTCCACAGCATTTTTTTTCCTTCTCTGAACACAGAATACAAGTGACTGCCTTTCTAATGGAAAAGAGAGTATTTTGGCAAAGTGGCAGGAAAGTTCTCATTTCTTGAGAGAGTCATGAGAATTTTCAAATTAAAGTTGGAACTTTCCAAACACACACACAAAAAA
>JBAFWW010056061.1:0-10949 GCA_036873685.1 Agapornis canus
AGAGTCCCTCCCCAACATCCCTATAGGCCCCCTTCAGATACTGGAAGGCTGCTATATAAATGAACTGAAGGATTGTACTTACGCATCTTTGTAGATGTATCACTAATGTGGTGAAGGTTTTCTATATTTTTAACTAGTCTGCTTTTCCTATGTATATGTTACACAACTTAACCACTGCTTCTCCCTTACCCAATGTGAGGCATTTTTCATTTGGTCATTTTGGTTTTACCATAATTAGTCTAATATGCTAACTATATATTGGCTCTTGTTTCTTGCCTATGAATTTCAGAGACCATACTATGTGGTCAACTTCTCCTATCACGTCACTTAATAGAATGATCCCTTTCTTCAACTTTTACCATCTTCTTTCCAAATGATACCCTCCTACTACCTCTTGATGAAAACTGCAACACTATCCAAGGAAAAGGGAGAATCCCAACACATATGTGCACACTCACACAAGTACCAGGAGTAGCTTCTCAAAACATGCTTTCAGGGACTTATTCTTAATTTAGATCACACAGACTGAAATCATCCTCTCTTTTAGACCTAATTACTAATTCCTTACATAAGTGGAGCCAGGTGGCTTTTTTCCCCAGCTTCTTCAATTCCTAGAAGGTTGCTCTAGCTCAGTGCCTATCAGGTTACTGTTGCCAAGGAGTTTACATCTGTACATGGAGAGGGTAATCTACTATCAGTCATCTCGTCATATGATCACAGGTCAACACGTTTGATGGGGATTGTGTTTTTCTTGCCATTTCTGACATAATGTCCTCCATCACCTGTATGTTCTTGAAAGAAGGAAGTTACCATAAGTTACTCTAGACAAGTTCTCATACTCAAGAAATGCACTCAGCTTAGCTCCAGCAGTAATGGGGAGGATAGGATGAAGGGGTTTTCTTCAGGCTGTGAGCCATCATCCATCTAAAAACTTCCTCATGGTGTAGTGTGTTTACAGGAAGGAAATGCCTCTCATGTTCCAATTCTTTATTATGCCAGTCATGCTGGATGGCTTTTTTTTAGCTGTGGTAGAAAACCTTTCTTTCTATTCAACAGAAAGTATTTAGACAGTTTGAAGAACTCTTGTCTCCCTTCCTCTATTTGAGCTCAAGTCTTCAATTAGATATAATTGAAAAAGGTAAACGGCAGGTGCCTGCCTCTTTGGAAGGCATAATTATGACTAGCATGAAGACTTGGAATTTTGATGACTGAATAAATAGACAGATGTATTTGTGTACACACTGACAGCAGTACTGACAGGATGACACAGGGACATTTGTAGCTATGTAGTCTGCAGAATGTGGAGAAAAGTGAAGGGTTTGGGCTACTTTCCCCCTTTTATCTAAAAAACTAGCATTTGTTCTCTCTCCCTGTCTATGGATGAGGTGGATTTCTATTGTGCCTATGAAAAATAATAACAGCTATAGTTGGGACTTAGGCATCGATTTGTGTTAGCTGGTGGATTCCCATTCAACATATTCAATAAGAGGTCTTTTATTTCTACTTCCACTTTCATTCTCTTTTGTCTTCTTTATCTTCTCAGCATTCTAAAGGTAAGGAATGACCTTGAATCTGATCACAAATTGGAATGCGCTACCAGGTAATCCTGTCTGCTAAACTCCTTGCACAAAGGACTTCCATCTCTTTTAAAAGCACTGTCATAGCCACATTGCTGTGTGGTATTTTTATCAACTGTTTAAAAAAAAAAAATAAAAGGAAAAAAAGAAACCAAAATGCCAGGACAAGTAAGTATTGCTTGGAGAGGAACAATATTTGGAATGGAATAAATGGAAATATTTGGGTTCTTTACAAGGTCTTCATGCTCCCTCTGACATGGCTTACAGGGAGGTGATACTGGGGCAAAGCAGGTTTTGCTAACAAACCAGTTGAGAACAAGCTTTATCTAATCTAGAGCTTAATAAAATATTGGTGCTTCTAAGACATTACTGATCTTCTCTTCATATATTGTTAGCTTGCCTATCATTATTATATCTGATATCAAAATATGTTCTCAAAACATTGTTTGGTCTGTAGTCCTAAGGGGTTTTTGTTGTTTTGTTCAGGGTGTGTGGGGTTTTTTTGAATGTTACAGATTTATGTACTCATGTATTATGTTGTTGTAGTCTTTGCATGCAATCACAGCATAGTCTGTTGAAAACGACTTAGCATTCCTGAATTTGCAGAGGCCCTTTTTCTCATAGAAAATTGGTGGGTATATTCTTAACACATTTCCTGAGCTCCATTCAAGAATGACATGTTAGTTTGAGATAATTTCTTTCACACTCTGTAGAACAGACTTCATACATGGTTAGGCTTCGCTAGACCTACTCTGATATTGCTCTTGCCATGTGGAAGGGGTGCCGTGTTTTACAGTTCTCTTCCTCTCTTTTTCACAGATATGTAAGATTAAATAGCCAGTATGCAAATTCACATAGTTAGCATGATTATTTTTTCAATGGTGTATGTAAAGCTGGAGGACTTCAGCATACAGACTGATAGCATAGGAGAGTCTTTATTTTCTTGTCAATTGGGAATTTACCTCTGTTATAAATACAATTTCTTATGAGCAGTATCTGAGAAAGTCCACACAAAGGGTGATTAGGACTGCCTAAGGAAACAGCTTTACCCATCTACTTATCCTTAAAAAAACCTCAATATGCTTTCATTGCTCCCTAAGGAATAATAGAGATAAAAAAACCAAACAACTAAACTGAAGGTAAAATACAATAATAGTGAAAGAGAAAGGGATAGAAATTATATTGCAGGGTCTTTTTTCTTAGGTTGTTGATTTTTTGAATTCAGCTATTTCCCATTTGCTCACACTTTATTTATGTTTGCCCCCCCCCCCCATTTATGCTTACTGAAATTGTTTATTTCTGTAACTGAGTGTCCATGATGTTGTGTGCTTGGGCCCTTCAAACTGAAAATATTTTCATACTTTTCTTTCCTTCAACTGAAACAAAGGCTTTCGCCTGTGAGACATCTGGTTTCTAAGCCCTGTATCTACTATTGGGGGTCCCTTTGTTGAGTTATAGACCTGCACAGTCCCATCTGCCTTTGCATGCTTGTACAATGTGCATTGTTTGCTCCAACATTGCTATTTCGACGTATGTCCTGTTCCTATCACATATCTGGCATAATTCCTTAAACAGCTTCCTCATGTCCTCTGCCAGTTTTACACCAAATTCAGAAAGTAATAAAGTATATCAATATCATGAGGTTTATTGTTGTGGAATTAGCTCACTTCTGCCTATGTTGGTTTGGTCTTGCAACTCAAAGGTATTCTTCTGCCTGTCTCCATTTTAATAAGAACTGTGCTGGTCTTGCATGCTCAATGAATGTCATACAGATCACTGCTGTTAGAGCACACTTCAGCTTTGTTGTTTTAGATGATAAAGTGACCACCCGTTCCCTGTGTGGTGTAATAGTAATCTAGAAGATGGGAGCATGTGTTTAAAATTTCTGGATGTGGTACTAATTCTTGATTACAGCCCTCCTCTTACTGCTAGCACTGTAACTAATGGATAGCACTAAATTTTTACATAAGAAATGAGCAATGGGTGCACTTAATAAAAAGAAATTACATTTGCTCTTAGGTCACCTTCCTGCCTTGATTGGTGTGAAGTAGCCCTGGGAAGTTCATTGACAAAGGAGCTTTTCCTTCTGGTATGACTACAGTACATAGTAGCAAAGTGGCACTTTTATTTGTATCATTTATTCTTGTTCCTGTTTCCTTTCATAAATTAAAAGAAAGCAGTCCATCCATCCCCATCCATCCCTGCCCCCCCTCCCCCGCCCCAGTTTGCAAATAAAGTTGCCTCTGTATCACAAAGACAAATGCACATTTATTTTTGACATTGGTTTACCTCTTCATAAACCTTGTTGCTACCAGGATATCAGTTAAGCTTGTCATATCATGCTAGTCTGAATCAAGGAAAGTTATGGTGTGAAGACAAAAAGAACTGAAAGGAAGGAGGAAAGGGAAATGGTTTACAAACTCTTATTTAATTCTTCTATTTAATTTTAAATTATTTTTCTTAATATTAAAATAAAATGTGTCAGCATTGTTTTGTTTTGGTTTTTTTCCCCTTTAATCTGGTTAAAGAAAGGGGAAAAAGAAAATAGTTGGAAAATAAAATTAGAAATATTGCTTAAAGTATAAAGAATTGAGTTGAAATGTGAAGCGCACATCCCTATATAGTGTGGAAGTTATGTATGTACACTGTTGTAAGGTCTAGCCATCTCCTTATAGAATTTGGAGAGCTGTGAGAATTTTGTGACTGTGAGAGGAAGCTGCAGAGGAGATTTCCCATGAATAAGAAAGGAGACAAAGACAAGGTCTCATACCATGATAGTATATTGCAGCTATTGTCCTGGATCTGTGAGTCAGAAATGACCCACTTTCATGATCTCTTTAGTGTTGTTATAAAATATTTTGAAGAAAAAGACATTTTTTATATCAAACTATAATTCAAAACCGAAAGAAAATAAAAGCCTTTCCTTGGACAGAAAGAAAACTTGCATCTACTGGAGTTTAAAGAGCTGTAAAGATCTAGGTATATGAGCTACAGCTTAAGAAGTAGAGGAAAACTTCACTGAAAAGATTGCAGTTGTGCTAAAATATATATTCTTCTGGTCCCTATATGTGACACATCCATTTGCCCTTCAAGTTCATTTTGGGCTGATGTTGTGGACTCTTATGGGTGCATTGAGTGCTTGCTTCCCTGATGATCTGGTCTGTGTGCATACACCTCTGCCCATTGACTCTGTTCCCAGAGATACAGTTTCTGCCAGCCAAAGCTCTCTGCTAGAGTGTTCATATCAAATGCACCAAAAAAAAAAAAATCTTAAAAGTTAGAGGCTATTATTATGATGATGATGTATATATTCTAACAGAAACTGTTCAGTAGTAAGGGAAACTTAAAAAATGAAAACACATTATACAATACGTTGGAATGAGGAACATTTTGAGTTGTGCAACATGAACTGCAGTGAAGAAGCATGTTGCAAGCAGAATGTGACTGATACAACATAAATGATCATCAGTTTTGATGTAATTTGGAGCTTTGCCAGTTACACTTTAGATGAAACACTTGATTCTGATGATGTTCTTATGGTGTATAAAAATATACTCTATGATATGATACCAACTATGCATTGCTGTAATTTGTGTTCCAAAAATGTGTCTCATGTTCCAAAGACCTTAAATCATCATGGGAATTCACCATTTCCTTTGGAACTTGGTGTTCCAGTAGTGATTCTCTCATGTAAATATGAAATGTTTCACCTGAAATCTTTTTGTCTGTGTAGCAGCAGAACTGCAGCAGAAGTTTACATTTTCAGTGGGAAAAAGATATTAATCTTCTAATTTTAAAAAAAGTGAGAGAAATAGTTCAATGAAATGATCAGCGAGCAGGAAAGAAAGTGATTGGTCACCTCCCCAGAAACATAGAATTGGCTCTTTCTCACTTCACAGATTAACTGTATCCACTGCTGTATAATGCTCTGAATTCATGCAACAAGTAATGGTTACTTTAAGCAAAATTGCTGAATATCTGAAAGGATTATTGATATCTGATGTAGGAAACATCTTTCATGTTCTTTGATTCATAGTGGTGTTCTGCTCCTAGCATTTCTGGCATAGGCATCCTAGCCTTTAAGGCTTGTTTTCTCCTGTTTAAACAGCACACGTGTATTTAATAATCCATGAAAGAGTCCTTTTCTGTTTCACATGATCTGTTGAGTATACATGCTTATGCTTCGGCTAATATTAATTCAATTGAATAGGAAAATCACTCTTCAGATGCTTAACAAAACTTCCACCTCACACCCAATTTCCACATCGAGATCTTTTGAAGGGTTGTTGTTTGTTAAGGTACACTACTGTGTTGCTATTGTAGTTCTTGAAAATTTCTGTCAAGATGCTTTCTCTCTCATGTAAAGGGCAACATCTGGCACCTTATTGGCAAGCAACATGCAGTACTATTATTTCTTTCAATACATTTTTGCCCTCTGTTTTTTCTCTCAACCTCACAGAAATTTAAACTGTGGTATTTTCATTGTGCACTCTATTTCAGAATTTGGTTTTTATTTTGTTTTATTTTATTTCCTGCAGCATTTTAACAAGTTCTTGGGGGTTTTCTCTGCTTCAGCCATTGGCATAACAGCATTGCCCTGATAATGTGTCCGTAGTCATTTCCTGTTCCAAGTACTGCAGTATCTCAAATTATATCACTGTGTGTAAGTCTTGCCAGGAAAAAGGGGTCTCAAATTGATTTTGCATAGAAAAACATGGATATATTTATTTGGTTTGCAACTACAAACACTCTTCCTCTAGGTTGTGACCTGGTAAATTCCAGGCCCATTGAAGCCAATGGAAATCTGGCACTTGACTTCAGTGGATTTTTGTCTGTTTGGAGAATTAGAACTGACAATGATTGTTGACAAAAACCCTGGAACAACACAGCTATTAAAAAATGCCAAAATACCCCCCCCCCCCCCAAAAAAAAAACCCAAAACAAACAAACAAAAAAAACCAACAACAACAAAAAAAAAACACAACCAAAAAAACAACAAAACCATGACCACTGCTGATGCCATCAAATAATGACTTTTTCAGCACTGTGTGAAAGCAACTCAAATAACTGAGCCTTTTGCTTTGCTTTTCTTTTAAATCATTACCTGTTGTTATTTATGTGATGATAGGATCAAGGAGGCATAGCCACAGATAAGAACCTCAGTGTTGTATAAACAGAAAGAAAACACAGCCGCCTTCGGGCTTGCCAAGTAAGTGCTTGCTGAGAGATGAGGGAACATGGGAAAACACTAGGGCTACACTGATTGGCACATCAGGCTGCACATCGGCACTGCAGGAGCTTCTCAGGTTTTTCTAGGTGTGATGGCAGAGATGTTTAGGAGGCATCTTTAAGAATATAGAGGACACCTTTGCTGGCACTGACAGATACTTCTTTCAACATAATGAGGAAAAGAAAGGTGTGTGAAACACCTAGAAAGCTGGTAGAAAAGACTGGTGTTACGAGCTGCTGCTTTTGATAACAAAGAGGATAATGGAGGTGAGGGAAAAGCAGGAGTGGGAACTGGACAAAAGCATCTGTGAAGCAGTAGTGGCAGTTACAGCAGGACACTGAGACTGGATGGCCTTTCCTCAGGAGAGGAAGCTATCTCAATTCAACTCTCCTTTCTGATATTGTCCTCAGTGTGGCTTCTTAATACATCTGTCTGATATTTCTAGTGCTGGTTGTATTCACAATCCAACATTCAGAGGCTCAAATCGCATAAATGTCCATATCCAGGCACTTTTCTCACACCATCAGCAAGTGTGTACTGGATATAGCCCAGCTGGAAATAAGATGAGAACAGATTTTCTTGCATGATTTCTCATACAGACAGCTTTTGGCTGGGCTGGAAATATTTTGGAAGAAGTAATTTTTCATGCTATTTTAGCATCTCTTCATCCAGTCATAGGCAGGAAGTTCAAGGATAATAATTTTAAAAGGGAAAGAGACTGAAACCTAATTGCAGGCTCACAGTGACTGGCTCAATAGAAATATGGTATGCAGATTTTTTTATTTAATAATAAAAAAAAAGGGTATTTGAGGTTTCATATAAATAATGACTCAAGCAGGCCACTCCTCTGAACCCGTATCTTGTCTTCAGTTAATATACATGGGTCCAAATGAGATCTCTGCCCCTAAATATTTTTAAACTTCAATGCTGTTTGAGATCAACATCTACAATATATTTTCCATATAGTGAGAGTATACAGTTCATCTAAGGTCAAATCTAAGAGTACACCAGAATTTTGAAGCATTGTAGTACCTTAGAAAAATAACACAAGAGAGCATCTTGAAACCAGGGCTCAGAGGCTGCCTGTACTTAGATACAGATATGCTGCCCTCAAACAATGTATATGTACCTTACCTCCGCCTTTATAACTGCTGTGTGGAGCTTGTAGTTCATTGTAGGTGTCTGAAACATGGATTTTGATGTTGAGGCTTGTAACCCTCTCAATTTGACTGCCACAAGGAAGGTTTCCCTTTCTTTTTCATCTTATTCTCTATTTTCATCTATTCTCTTCTTGAATCATGGTACCACATGCCTCTGCTCCTTCAGGTTTTTATTTCCTGCTCTACTTTTTCTAATCCCTTCCTATCTGAGCACTTTGGTTATACAGATAATCTTCGTTGGGCTTACAGTTTTCTGACAGTGGTGGGAAGAGGAGATAAATATTGTTCTTGTGTGTGAACTTGGTTAACAGTTATCGTGTGTGTTCTTTTGACTGTTAAGCCATGTTTCCTGCTGGCTTTGTTACCCACAGCAGTATGTAACTTTCCTTCCTTTGTCCCATTCAAACTCTTAAAAAAGGAATCACTTCAGAAAGCAGTTATGAGTTCATGATTTCTAAACTTTCTGCTTTCCTTCTTTTTCCTTACCTCACAAGCAGATACTTTATGAGAATAAACACTTATTCTGGCTTGTCTGTGAAATGCCAGAGGTGCTCAACGCACGTCTTCAGTTTCCCAACATGAATACTCCTGCCCTTTCAAATCACAGCAGGTCATCAGAACTGGTGCTTCTGTGTTTGAGTAACAGGGTGCTTGATATTGCCCTACCTGGAACTGTACAAGAAACAGCTTTCTCGTCCCATGGTTTGGTGTTTGAAATCATGGCTTTCATTCCAATTGCAATTAGATGGAAAATTTTCCCTTGGACTGTGGACTTCTTTTTCCATTGTAACTTCTGGGTAGCTAGGAAGATTTTTTCAAACAAAAATAATTTTGAACTGAAATTGGTACCTGTGTGAACTTTTTTTAAAAGCAAATGGAATATTTTGTTGTTCTGGAAACTTTTTCATTCATATTTTTCAGATTGTGAAATTTATCTAAAGTGATTGCTCCTTGCAAAAATTAAAACTCATTTAGTTTTGACAAATGGTGTTTTCTGACTGGGAAAGTTGCATCAAGAAATTCCCAAGTGGCTCTTCTACAGGCTTCCCGATTTAGAATAGTGACAAGTTAGAGGGCTGTTTAAAAACTTTAATGTCACTACTCAGTAATACAGGTTTTATCCAAAGCATGATCCATAAGGTGATAAGGCACTGGAACAAGTTGTCCAGGGAAGTTGTGAATGCTCCATTCTTGGCAGTGTTCAAGGCCAGGTTGGACAGAGCCTTGAGTGACATGGTTTAGTGTGAGATGTCCCTGCCCATGTCAGGGGGGTTGAAACTACGTGATCTTAAGGTCCTTTCCAACCCTAACTATTCTATGATCCCTTTCCTCCTTGAAGTCTAGTTTAACATATGCAGATATGTTTGGGGTTTTTTTCTATCAGTCATATGGGCAGCATTCGCAGTTCTGAAGTGACTGTAACTCTTTTACTGCGGACTTCACCTCGTGCTGCAAAGGAAAAACGTTAAGAGGAACTTAAGTATTAAAATCAGTAGCTAGCACAGATGGTCAGGTGACAGTATTTAAGATGATGCCTCTCTGCTTGGGCCTGCTGGAGTAGTTAAGGACCTGAAGCAATGTTGGGAGCACCAAATTCACCTTGTGGTCATTAAGTGACAGCTGTTGTTTACTTGCTGTTTAGCTTTGGGCTGTTTTTGTTGGTTGAATAGGAGCAGTAATCACCAAGTTACAGTGCTGGCTATACAGTGGTAATTACTACTGTTTCTGTAGTTTTTCCAAGTCTCACTACTTAATCCTTAGTTTCATCTTACTTGTTATGTGAAGCGCCTGCCAAAAAGGCTGGAAGGTTAAGCGTGTAAGAATTAGTGCTAACTGTACAGCATTAAGCATCTGAAAAATAAATAAAAAAGTTAAAGTGCTGTATTTTCAGTTCACCATTGTTTGTGAAAAATATGTACTTGGGAGCAAAATCAAAGAAATGGAAACATTCAAATCAGTGTATACAAAATAGCCAATATCATTATGTAAAACTTTTGATCCATGGGTAGTTTATAATTTTGGCTTTAATTTTGTCTCAAACTGAGTTGCAACACAGTATTTTAGAGATAAAAGAATGTAGTTAACATTCTTGGAAAATTATGCTAATGGAATGAAAGCTGTAAAGGGATTTTTCCTTTTTTTTGTTCTTTTTTACTTTATACTATACTGTAACTACAATTAGTATTTTTTTCCTTTTTCCCCCTGACAGTAAATCTGAGGGCCCTTTGCCTTTCTTCTCTAGAAAAGAAAAATGGCATTAAATAATGGAGGGGAAGCTTCTTTGCAAGAGACTTTATGCACTCGTTGGACTCAGCAACACTCAAACCATTCCAAACCAGGGCAAGCCATTCCTTTTGGTAGAAAGCAAACACAGAAACAAAAAGGAGGATAAAATTAATCTTCCAGGCAGAATTAAGAATGTTCATTTCACGTCAGGGTAGTTAATGATTATGTTTGTTTGGGAAGGTGCAGCAGCTAGTTTCATTTTGGGGTGACAAAAACACTGAGTTGGCATGCTGCTGATGTCAGTCTTAAGGCTTTCTTTTTGTATTTTGATGAAGTACCGTTTATTTCTACTGTAACCTGTGTCAGAGGGCTGGAAAACACCTGTCTGCTTTGGTGGGGTTTTGGTGCTTTTTGTGGGAATTTTTTGGTTGTTGCTTTTCACCCTCCTCTCCTTCCCAAGGCAGGCACGTTCAACTGATATGAAAATCTTTCCTGAACTCCTTTCTTTTGACTCACTCCTTTTCACTTTACAACTTCCTTTTCATAACTTTTTTTTTTTATCTGTGTAATGGATTCTTCCAGTATATTTCTTTCTTCATCATTGCAGTTTACGGCAGTTATGTGTACTGCCTACAAAACGGAATTATAGTAACTAGGAAATATTATTTAAATAAGCTATTGCTCACCATTTATCCAAAATTTCATAGAAACATAGAATAGTTAGGGTTGGAAAGGACCTTAAGATCATCTAGTTCC
>JBAFWW010056064.1:0-34008 GCA_036873685.1 Agapornis canus
AAGGTAAAAGAAAGGCTTGAACATTTCCCTTGGTTTCCTTCTCGAAGCGGGTTTGTCTTTCCCTGGGGGACAAGACCAATGAGAAAAAAAAAAAAAAAAAAGAGAAAATGAAGTCTCTGAAAACAGACTGATATAAAAAGAATCTGACATATTCACATTAGGATGGTTTATAGCATTGCTATTCTGTTATTCGCTTGCTTTACATCCAGTAACAGATATATGTGTTTCCAGAACAGTTCCATACAACAAGAAAAGATTCTTAAAATGAAGCAAACATAGAAAGGATAATCTTCCTTATTATACTTGTTAGTAGCAAGTGTGTGTGCTTGACTTTTTATAATGATATGCATAAGAAAGAGTAAAATTAGTGTAAATCTAGAATTGTCTTCTTCCGTTACTACTTGTATCTCTACTATGTCTGATAAACTTACTTCCAACTCATATGAGAGGACTGATACATTTCCATATACAAAATCAATAACAGACAAAATTGTTCACATACCTCTTCAGCATAATCGCTTACGTATCCCAATCCTACTCTCTTGGTGATAGGGTCTCCGCAACTTGCATTTCTTTCTTCTGCCACCACACAAAGTAAAACAAACTGAATTTTGAGAAAGTGAAATCCTGATTATTCAGAATGCAGAGATGTGTTTCTGCCAGGATGGTTGGTTTGCATAACTGGGAATTCCAGCTGATGGCTATCTCGGAGTTGGTTGTATTAGTATGCATATAAAAAAGGGAAATGCATGGCATGCATAGATGGAAGATTTTTGTAAAGCTACCCATGATCTGGTGGTCTAATATAACTTCTGTTCATTCCTAAAGGAGTAAATAGGTAATACTTTCTGTGTCTTAGATGTTTATGAGATTAGACTTTCATTGAAGCACATTTGTATGTTTTTTTATAAATGAGAAGAGTAATACCACATAAAAATTTGAATTGGTCACAATGCGTGCAAATATCAGTCTAGAATTAGCTGGAAGTTTCCTCTCTCTTACACAGTTACATATGAATATTCTTCTATAATATTAGTATATCTTTTATTAAAGATGTCCAGAAAATTCACATGGTTCCTAAAAGCATCTATGCTGATAAATATCACTACATTCTTCTCCCTCTTGCTCTGTGTCACACATTTCACTTCTAGTCTGCATTTTGAAATTGTTCCTCTTTTTTCTTTTCAGAGTTCTATTAATCTAAAATAGCTGAATAAAGTCACATTTAAACTTGAAGATGTTTATTTTTGCCCATTTTTTTTTTCCTGTTTACCTAGGCTTTTAATTCACGTTTATTCTTCAAGTATTTACAGTATGACTATATGATGGTAGATCTATTATAACTGAGTTCTACAGGGAATGAAATGAAGGTCTGTTTAATTTGCTTTGTGGTTTTTAATGCATTTAGAACATCATCATAGAAGAAGAGGTTAGATAAATGCAAACAAAAATGGAGCAACTGATGGGTGAGAAATCAGTCACATTATATGTGGGAGGATTAATACTTCCCCAGTATCTCAGTGTTCTCCATTGCATCATGACTTTATGTACTTATGGTCTCATACAGCCTAGGTAAACTTAAGAAAAATCTTCATATTATGTTTCTTCCCAAATTGGGATAGGAAAGGAAATATAGTAAGACATTTTTCTGTATCCCATAATAAAGTTTTCACAGCTGGGCTTTTATTGTTTGCAGACTAAATATTCCCTAAGGAAAAGATCCAAATCCCATTTGAGAGTAGTGGAAGTCTTTGGCTCCAGTTCAAAGTCATAGAGTAACACGTAATCTCCGTCTTAAAATGTGGTAGCTGTTATCTCATCCTTCGAGATAACTTCTCTGCATTGGCATGAGAGGGCAAACAGCAGACATGAACAGCAGCAGGAGGGTCCAGCAGATCAAGTACTACCCACTGTCCTCTTCAGGAAACTGATGAAGCATAGTTACAGGAGTTATGTGCAGCTTCAGCTTATGAAAGACACGTGGCTTTGCATTACCTTCTGATTCAGACTTTATACTGGAAAAATAGAACATATATTACTCTACTGGTTTCTGGGGGAGGGTTTACAACAAATTCCAAAATTAGACCCCTAAACTTTTTTTTTTTTCTGAATTTTTCAAGCAAAAGTATTTCTGTATAAAATCTCTGATTTTTCATTTTTCATTTTCACAACTGAATTTGAAACACCACTTGGGGGGGAAGGGGAAGGAGAAAAAGGACAAACCATCTGATGTCCTTTGCTTTCTTTGTTGAAGTTCCACTGAGTCATTCTGAGATAAATGGAAATTTCTTCTTCAATCCAAAGCTTAATTATGGTAATTAGCCTGTGCAATTTGTAAAGTTTGGCAGTCAATTCAGCTCCTAATATGCATAAGCCTCTTTCTGTTACAAATTGAGTAGGTTTAATCAGTTTTAAAAAGACAGTGTCTCACTATGTCTGCATGGCACAGGCTTAGATTTTCTGATTGGTTGTTATTCCAAACTCTGCTACATCATTAGCAGTTTTGATATTTTTAATATTCATGAAGCTTTCATTTTAGCATTAATCCCCAGCATCTGTGATTATGATGGGTACTTTTGGGATCTGTCTATTGTGTGTCTACTGAGAATGAAAAGCCCAGCAGTTCCTGGCAGTAAATTAACCCTCACAATGCCAGTTGGTGCTAAACTCCTTTTGAAACCTTGCCTTCTGCTATGTTTCTTTCTATTCAGATTTCACACTAAGGTCTGATTCCCTCAGCAGACACAAGCATCGTTTCATCTTGGCGGCCATCTGTGACACTAAGAATTTTTTCCTTTTTTCATTCAAAGAATGCATCTTTCACCGAGTGGTTTTTTCCCCCCAAATTCAGCATGGTAATCAAATGGGAGAAAAATAGAGTTCAGAATGCAGATTTATATTTTTAGTGAAGACATTGAAGAATTTTCTTTTTCTAAGGTTTTTGAATTAGAATTTTCTTCTAACTGTGGGCATACAAAGGTCTTTGGCAGTGCAAATGAAGTCTAGTGAACAGATCTTGGGTACTGTTTTCCTCTCTGCTGCTAATTTGTGGCATTTAGCAAATTAAGCCTCTGTCCGTTTTCCTTCTGTTCTTTTTTGGAGCTGTTAAGCACACTGGGGTAGAAACCCTCTAGCATTATTTACAGTGCAGTATCAATGTCACTTATTTTAGGCATGCAATTTTAGCTGTTTATCTCTAGTTAACAAGTACCTAAGGAATGAGGACAGACTCTTACAGCCATAGTTATAGTTCAGGTGCTTTAAATCACCGTGGAGGAACTTCCCACCATGGAGGGATCCTTGGGATTGTCAATGGCATTCAAATTAGGATGGCAAGAGCAGATAGTGTAAAATATATACACTGTCTGCGCTGTGGAAGGCACGAAGTTGTCAGCATGACTAGGGTGTAAAAGTCCAATACAACAAAAATGACACTACATAAATAATGGTTTTATGCATTGCCATGATTATATAGTGAGAAGTCTTCACAGCTCATACTTTGCACAAGACAGGGCTCGGTTCATATCCTGAGGAAGTTCCAAGCAGGTAGGGCAGCTTCGGATGCCTCTCGAGGCTCGGTCAAAGCCCCTCTAATGTAGATTGCCTGAAGATTCAAGTCTCTTTTGGCAAATGTCACCTGCTCCTAATTGCCTTCCCAGGCGCCCCTCCTGGGTTCTGCTACCTGATCACAGGCACTGGGCTGTCAGGGTTTGCTATTTCATCCATTGTTCCAAGCTCCCTTTGTTTCAGGCTGCCTGCCTGCTCAAATTGAAATGAAATTTTTGTCTTAGAAATGTATACAAGTAGCTGGCTTTTCGCATATGGTAAATAAAGGTGGAGGATTCTTTTGTCTATTCATCAAGCTTTTTCTCCGAGACTGCTTTGCTATTTACTGAAGCCATATGGGTTTAATTATACACTTTTGGAGAAACAGTTGTGGGAAAGTTGCTGCCCTCAGAGATGCCTGTCATTAGCAGCCATGGATTGCCCTTGCTACTAAAGCAACTGAACTAACTGTAGTGGGACTTGCCAGCACATACTTCCACTAGGACAGGGAGCACAGAAAGAGCTGCATTGGCAGTAAATGCAGTGAGAAAGCTAGGCATATAGTGTATAATTGTTATCACAGGTCAGAAATGAGCTGCAGAGAATGAAGAACAAGGCTGTGGTGTCTTGATTAATCACAAGCAGTTTGTAATGCCTAAAATGTTAATGGGGACCAAGGCTGAGCACACACCACTGTTTAGTGCTGGTTTGTGTAGCACTGCTTCAAAACTTATCCAGCCATCCCAATAGCTTAAAATAATACACTGTCACCAACATTTCAATTCTAACCCTTTCAGTGTTTCTAGCAATTTTGATAGCAGGGGCATGCTGGCATTTGGGCAGAAAATTGTGCATTGGCAGGCATGCAGGGGGTGATATACCCAGTCATATTCCTGTGTCACAGATTTTATATTCCATCTTCTTCTCCCTTCTTGCATCATGGAAGTGCAGAGGGAAGACCTTCCTTTGGCACTGCTTGTTGCTCTATTTCTCCTAGTTGTGCCGCCTTTTCAGATCAAAGGTCTGAACTCGGATCATCTTTAAGTTTGACATGTTTATCTAGGTTTCTTAGCTGTTGTGATATTTGTAATAGCCCAGGAACAGTTTATACTGTTCTTGCAAGTGCAAGAAGTCCCAAAACCTTGTCTTTTTCTTCAGTTTACTAGTTGTATTGTGTTGCACATATACAGTTTCTCTGTTGCCTCCTAGGAAACAGTGGATATTCTGCTAATGTATGGGCATGTCCAGGCTCCCTGATGTTTGGGAATACAGGGCAAGTGTACAGAATCTTTGCTCACTGGACAACATTTTGAGGAAGAAAAAGCAAACATACTGGGAAAGCTGCAGGAATATTTCTTAAGCCCTATTTACCCAACTGCATGCCTTCAGCAGGAGGCATTCTGCATGTCAGCATTATCTGTCCTGATGGTGAGAGCTGAGCTAGCCTCCTTCAAAACAGTACCTGTTTCCTAGCTTGGGTACTTCCTTCTGCCGTGCCAACAGCCACTCTGCACTTCCACTGCTGTGGTCTGCATGGTGCACGGTTTGTACCCAGTCTCTTAAAAGGAATAATACTCTCCTACTCCCTGCCTCACTATTTCAGTGCTATTGTAGGATACCTGTCATGAACTATATTCTCCCAGTGTAGACTCAGATTCTGTGGTTATCTGATCCTAAGCACAGCAATCATGAATAACTTCAAGTACTAAGGATGGAATTTAACAGAGGTTCAGTTTTTATTACAAAAGGAACAAGAGCTTTGCAGTCTAATAAATGAAAGAAAGGTGACGGCTGGAATTTGATTTAAGGAAGCAGGACTCTCAAACATAATTCCTTCTGTGTAATTTAATAGCCATTGAGGAAGTACTGGAATCTACAGTATGTGGTCTGTTAATCTAATTAATCTACCCTAAAGGTTAAGACACACAACCAACAAGTATAAGTGGATTTTGATCAAGTTTTACTGGGCCCATAAAATATTGAATATATGAGGATGTCCAAATTTACTTGTGTTTGCATTGGAAATGGCTCAACTTTGAAAAGTCGCATACTGATATACATGTATACACAGAGGAGCACTTTTATTTAACTTTCTGTTTTCAAACATAACATGCTGTGGATTTAAGAATTGTTTTTTATGATACTGAATGGCATTGCAACTGCATGACCAAAAGTGAAGGAGAAAACTGCTGTTCTTTGCCAGTAAAGGTGAGGGTTAGAATGAGCATTGAATTCTAAAGTCTGTTATTTGTAAAGATGTAAAAGAGGCCTCCATTTAGTTCTAGCGCTCCACAGATCAGTACCCTTGGTTTGCATGCACCCTGTTATCCTAAGAAGCACTAAAAGCAAAGACCAGTCTTCCAGTTCTTAAATTTCTCTTCAGCTGTAAACAGATTCCTGTGACAGTGACTCTTCATGAGAAAGATTGGGTAAAATTAACCTTTTCCCCAGGATTCCAGGTGGGACCAGCTCACTGTGTCTTTCAGTAATCTAAATCCTGGTCTGACTTGAGAGAAAGCTAATCAGGACCTTAACAATACCAGCTCCAGCTCCTCAGGTGCATCTGAATTTATGCAGATCTGCAGAGGAGCTTGGTTGGCACAGACTTTCCCATTTGTTTATTTTCAAATTTGTATTCTCTGTTCTATCAAATTCTGCTTCTCTCTCCATGGTTTCTAATAGGCTTTCTGCCTTCCTACAAACAGCAGAACTATGCAACTCATGTACTCGTATGTACCAATGCACTGCTCACTGAAGGTTCCCATTCACCTGACAGTATGTCTGCTACTGTTACTGTAATCATGGTGACAGTCCTCAAAGAAACCTACACATGAAAGAGAAGTTCAGAAGAAGGGGCAGGCCATTACATGCCTTTGGGGATCTCCAAGAGTCTCTGTTGCCTTCCCCCAGACTTTTTTGTTATCTGTATTTAATTCAGAAAACCCTTTTTTCCAGTTGATTTCAAGCTCTCCCAAATCAGCACACCTTGTCACAGGTTGGACAGGCCACATCTCTTGAGTGAGGCAGATCACAGCAGTGGGAAGCAGAGGGAGCTACTGGTGAGGCCAGTCCTCATGTTTGGCCCTGGGGTCAGTTGTGAGTGTGGGTACCCCAGCCGACACTGTCTCCAGGAACCTCTCCTATGCATCATCATAGCTGTGTCCATTGCAAAATGCAAATTGATTTCTTACCATAGGAGAAAATGATGTAATGAGGCTCTAGAGAACATAAATATTTGAACATGTTTAAAATACACTCAAATATGTGTGTATGGAGAGGGGAGGGGTTAATGAAGGTAATATAATCAAATAAACATGCTTGTTATTCTATTGTATAATATATCAACCCTGCAAAGTCATACTAATTAGTATTTTGAGCTCTTGTGATGTTACTAAATCATTGGCACCAGATACATAAAATATTTAGAAAACTTTTTTATGGTCTTATTGGTGCATTCACCCATGTCAATGACCAAAAATTTATCTTGCTTTAGCAAATCAGCAGATTTCTTTCTTGTGCTAAGTGTTTTTGGCAACAGAGATGGAGAACGCAGCAGTCAGGGCCCTGCTCAAAGGCGCCAGATTACTGAATGGGTTACTTCCTACATTAAAACCAGCTTGTTGACTTGGCAAAGAGCCTTGGTCAAGTAATACAACCAGTGCTGCTGCCATTTGTTAATTTTGCATAATTAAACACCAATTATACATAGTATTGTTTTCTAGCAGGCTCCTCAGCTGGCTTTTCTTTATTATGATTCTGTGCCAGTTTCCTTCATTACTACTAAAAAGGACTTTTTATTTGTTATTGTAATTGGAGGTTGAAAAGATATCACATTTTTCTAAGGAGGGAATAGCAAATGATTATGGGAGTTGGCATATCATTTTCCAGGGAAGACATTGCATATAATAGGTATTTTGATTTTTTGGTATAATCTGAGGAATCTGTACTGTGCTATTATAGTACTCCACAGTACAAGTCTGTTAGCGAATGTGTAATGAGAAATGAGCATATTTACAAACTACCTTCAAAGCCTGTCTTAAAAAGACACCAGGAAATTCAAACGTAGAACCAGTATTGTTTTCATAGCACTTTTATCCTCATTTGGCAAGGCGTACAACTGCTGCTAGCCACATGCTTCAGTCCTACTGAAATAAATGTAGCCTAAATGGAGTATATGCTTAACTGCTGTTTTATGAGATGAACCTAAATATCTGTTCAGTGTTCTGCTGAAGGTGGAACATTTTATGCATCCCATCATATTACTAAGTATTTGGAGACTGTGCATCAAACGAGGGCCTTGGCTGTCTTGGTGCTTTAAAGTGTGTTGGTGTCATCAGTGATGCTGTTCTATTAGTAGTAACAATGGAGAAATTTCTAGGCAGGTTTTACATCTGTTGCTGTCTCAAATGGAAACTGGAATCAGAAGAGCAGAAAGTTGGAGGCAGATTTCATGTTTGTTTAGGGTTTATATCTCTCCCTAAGTACTAATGAAGGTATGTGTGACATTGACTCAATATTTATTTTCAAGCTACTTAAGTTCGCAAAAATAGTCTGGAAAATGTTTTTGCCCCCTTTCTTTATGACTGTTTATGTAGTAATATCACCAGAGGGTATGTACAACCAAAATAGGTATTTTACGTGTGTGTTATACAATCCATAAAATTTATTGGAGAAACAAAAAGATAAACTTTCAGGCTTGATAGTCTTTAGAATTTAAAAGCTCAGGAGAGATGTTAACTGTGTCTGTGGCTTTTAATCCATGGACAGTTCAGCAGTCACACACACATTCCAGGTCCTTATCCAACATCCTCATGAAATGTTCTACGAGGCTGCAGCTGGAGTTCTTTTCTTAACTTAGCTCTTTTCTTCTCATTTCCATGTTTGTGACTCTGCTCTTGTTATTGATCATTCTCTTCCTTTGACTCCACATACTTATTGCTCTCCCCCACCCAATAAAAGTGCTTAGTTTTTAAGTTTGGCAGTTCTTAGTTCTTCATTTGCTAGACCACACGATAACTAAATTATGAAGAGAAGACATAGTTGCCTGTTCAGCTATGAGGTCAATGGGACTTCCCACAGCACCTAATAAGCAGTACAAAGTCTTTGCAAGATAAAGCTTTTGTTTCACATTACAGTTATATCAGAGGACCCATTTTAACTTGTAATTGTCAATAAAGGCATTCCTTAACTCTTTGTAAGGAAAAGTCAGCTGTTTTGAATCATGTTATGCGTGAAACATATATATTTCAAATTCCACAAGCTCAGTAAAACAATACTGCTTTGTTTTGCTTTAAGGAACCCATTATTTTGGCATCTTCTTTGGACTTTCTACTGTCACAGTCCTTATTCTTCCTATCTTAGGCATACACTTTCATTTTAATTATGATTTAAATAGAAAATTAAAAATTGTTTTCAAAGCAGCATTACTACATCAGGTATGCCTTCATTTTACAGCTGCATCAAACACAACAGGATTTAAGTAGTGATATGTTTTCACCACAAAAACTTCCTTTTAAGCCTTTTATCCTGAAAGAAATCTTTTAGAGGGCACCAATGAGGAATGCAACAGAGAATCTTGAAGAGAATCAGTCAGAATTACAGTTGAAAAGAGGGAAAAAAATCAATTTATATTCCTCACTGGCAATTCCCCTAAACCACTCCAAGCTCTGGAATGTTGTTTTATTACTGATACTACAGTAATGCCCCAAACATGGTAGACATTGAATTGTTTCCCTGTCACACAGTCAAACCTGTCCCCAAGTTTTGTAATGTTTCTAGTCTAAAGAGCTGAGATTAGACCTCAATTCAAAAAATAGTTTCTCCAGCAGTTTGTATCATTGGTTTCTATAACTTTGTTCAAAGAACACTTTCCAGGCATGACACTAAGATTTTGCTTGAAGTTCCTGCATAAATCCTAGTCTGCATTAAGGTAAGTGGGGAATACATGCATAGAAGTGCATCAAAACAGCATAATGGATGCACTTTTATTTCTAACGACTAAATGCCAATTTTTATTTATACGCACATGTATTTACAATATATTCTTATATATGCATTCTGAGTGTATTCTGATATGCCATTGATTAATTGTAGAATGATGTGATAAGCTGCATTTATAATGCGCCTGGGAATGCTCCCCTGCAGCCTTGCTAGTGAGGCAAATCTCCTGGAGTCACCACTAATAGTCATTCCAGGATCAAAGGTTGAAGGTCACCTGGCTAACAAACCATGAAGGTTAGAAACAGGAGCATCAAACCATGAGAAAGTATGGATCCTCAGCTTTGCTAGGGGAGAGCATTAGCCTTCAAGCCCTAGGAAGTCCCACAACGCTAGGCCTTAATAATGTGCAGTTTTCATGCCTGGAAAAGACATTTCAGACTATGGCTGGAATTTTTTAAGCTAATTATTTTTCTCTGCGTCTACACTCAAGAATAATTTAACTCTCCTCCTCCCAGTTTGGGAAAAAAAAAACCAAAAACCTGGCGAAAAATGTCACTATATTATAAATAACTTGGGGGAAAATAAAATGGAGATAATTTTGTTGCACAACAACGACACATGGAAACTCCATATGGCATTTGCAGATGTCAGTATTTTTTTTATCTGAACTTCTTTGTCTTAAGAATAACCTGGGTGTGCTGCAGCTATGCCTGGCTTCATGGAGCAAAAATATTTAGACCACATCAATGTTTACTCTTTGAAAATAAGATTTTTTGATATATTTAAAATGTCACTAATTCCTTATACTACAAAAGAGCAAGCTGCCTTGACTTCTTTACACATGATCCCAGAAATCACACTGGTGACAAGGGGTACTTTTATGTAACAGAGAAAAAAATACCACTCATTTTGCAGTTCATTTCATAGAACAAGTTAGCAGAACCTAAGTCGACAATCTTAGAAGCTGTTAATTCAACTTCTGCAAATGTGGAGTTTGCATTCAATGAGACCCTGGGAAGAAAGAAAGCATTTCTGGCTTATATTATTCTAGGATTCCACTGAGTGGTATTCAGAATGTCATGTTTAAATGTTGCTAGGGGCTTCTGTAGTACCACAGAAATACCAGGAACAATTTTTACACTAGTTTATGGTAATGACAAAAGCTAATCCATTAAGATGTGGTGTTCATATTTGATAGGCATAGTTAGATTTGGTAGCTTGGCAGTCTCACACTAAGACAGCTGAGCTTGTATTTCTAAGTTGTCACTTGACTATTTATGAGACTTGCAGAAAGAACATTTTTAATACTCAACATATTAGCATTTATTCTCTTAATATTAAAGAAAGTCAATGTCATTGCCTCTAAAACAGGAATGGTGTTCTGTGAGATAAAAATCACTGTTTTACAGAACACTGAATACCTACACTTGGCAAAGTGCTGGCTTTCAGGAGTAGTGGTGGACTACTACTACTACTACTTAATAACATTATTTCTTCCACATGGTGCAGTAGTTGTCATTTCTGAAGATGTAATTACAATGTTTTCTTCAAAGTGTAGGATTAGTAAGATAAGAGATGAAGAGTTGTACTCACACAATTCTTAAACTTTTAGTGGTTAGGAAGGTTAAGTGGTTAAGGAGTTGTGTTAGATAAATTTATGCCTCACAACTTGTCAAACCCTCTGAGAGCATTACTGAAACATTTGGATATTATAATTTATAGTAATAGCAATGACATTAAGACACATTTCAATTTGATATGGACATGCATATTTTCTAGTTCGGGAATGTTTTATTATCATTTTATAAACTGAATAAAGAGGGAGACATGGGAATGGATCCACAGGGGTGTCTGGCATCTTGGTACCTGTCTGGATTTGACTACAATTGATCTGATTGTGGTAACCCAGCAAGAGTGTTACAGATTAAGATACATGATATCAAAGTTTATCAGCTGAGATGGATTCCAGGCTAAAAGTCTTTCTTTCAAAATGACTCTCTCTCCCTAAGATTTCCTCTTCTTTACGTTCTCTTGATTCCAGGAGCAAAAAAAAAGAAAGTCTCTAAAGTAACTTTTCCTTTGTTTTATTCCCCAGCAATCAGTCACAAACTGTGTTCTTTAAATAAAATGAACCTTTGTCATCATGACATTATTTTCTGTAGCACGTGCAGAACTTTGCCTCAGCAATCAGTTTTCTTCCACGTGCATATTTATATTTGTCTTATATTGTTGCTTTGTTGGGAAAGGAATAGCAAACCTCATACTATCACACAGCAAATTAAAAAGCCCTAAAACACATTGATCATCAGGGTATTGAGGTGTCACTGGTGTTCTTTTCTCCCTGTGCTAGCTCCAGCACTACAGGCTTTTAAATATGGAGCTGGAGGTTTTCGTGGTGGGATTCTGAAAAGAGTCATTTTCTTCAGAGAGCTTGATTCTAATGACAATGGCACCTCAGATTTTCAGCTTTAAAACTGAGATGATAAGAGAAACTCCCCCAGCCTGCAGGTTTTTGGGGAAAATGTATTAGTTCACATTTGCAGAACATTCAGCACTGGGGCCTGCAACTTTGCTGCTTTTAAAGAAGCTTGATAAATAGTCGGCATTTGGTGTCTACACACCTCAAACACTTTGAACTTCAGTTAGTATAAGGCAAAGTCACTTAGTAAAATGAAACTATCATTACAGTGAGGTTTGGAATATGTATTAACAAGAAAGAGAAATCAAACATCATAGTTGCTTGTTGACTGAACATCATCTCTTCTTTGCACTGGGAGACTACTTTGATATGGTTGTGGAATTAATGACTAAGACGTGCCTGGAGAAGCCATAGTAAGATCTGTTGTGCAGCTTCACTTCTGTAGTTTCCTGAGTTTCAAGTTTAGGTCTCTGTGACCGTAAAACTGCACAAGAGTCTTGTGAGGATTTTTGGTTGAGGGGGGTGTGGGATGTCATCTTGTAACTGCCGAATGCTTGAGGATATTGAGTAAAATAACTGGTTACAGTCCTTGTGGAAGGAACATGTATGTGGCTGCACTCATTTAATTGGGATTCCGACAAGAGTTTGCACTGTGTTCAGTGCTTGTTCATTATCACTTTATGTCTCCTGCCTGTAGATGCCTGCAAAGCATAAAGACAGAGGAATCACACTTTCAAGGGATGGCTTTCAGCCCCCTAAAGCTATTCCTGAGAATGTGAGAGGGATGAAAGTGAAACGGTGGCGTTTTCATCTCTTCAGACGTTCTGCTTTTCTCCCCTCACTGCCTCCCCCTCCATGCTCTAATTTCATCTCCTCCTCTTCCAGCAGCAGCAGCAGCTGTAAGTCAGTTCTGCTGGGCCCCATGGAAGTTCTCCCCGGAGGCACCACTACACCTCCCTGACCTCTGTGGGGCTCCAGCCCCAGCTGCAGCAGTCAGGGGCTCTTCTCAAGCCCAGGTTTTCCCTGTGGTTGAGCACCACATGAGACACCAGCCAGGTTTTACTGAGCGTCCCTTCAATGGGAGATCTGGTTCTGTTTTCCTCAGATATCTGTTTTCAGTTTTTCTAGTATTAAAAATACAGAATAAATCAATTGTTTTCTAACAAGGAGCCACAGACTGGACTGAGTGTGTGCGCTCCTTCCCCTCTCTCTTTTTCCAACGAGCTTAAATAGAATTGTAAGATAAATTTACCTACCACCTTGCAGCTTCCCTTAGCAGTTAATGGAAGCCTTTGAAAACACAGTATTCACAAAAATGCCAGGAGATTTGAAGCTTTACTGGGAAAAAGTTTTTTGTGGTGAAGGAAGGTTTTGAACTAACAAAATACCAAAGAAAGTCTTTGCAGAGATTAAACTTTCTGAATATGCAAATAAAATAACAAGAGATTGAATCAGTCTGGGAATCAAGGACTGATGGTTAGTTGAGCTCATTAGTTGGAAAACAAAAGACAGCATACAAGAAAGACAGAACAGTTACATTTAATGAAAGAGAGGTCAAAGAAAAAACTGATATTGCTTCCAGTATTTTTAAAAGCCATATTGTGTCAATAGGGTAGTATTAGATATTTTGTACTCTATTTTAGTCATACACTAGTTCAGTCAGCTCTGGGCCTTTATATGCAGATTGAAGCAAGTTGTAAAAAGTGCAGAGCATCCTTTCTTCCTCATGGAAGAAAGAGCATCTCCATCTCTCTCATTCATCAACTTTTCTTCAAAACATGCAAACATTATGGTAGGAGTCATGTGCTCTGCTTTTTACATGTTGGTGAGAGATAATGATCAAAAATCAGATGTGTATAGAAATGGAATATTTCCCCCTTTTCTCATCTTCAGATACTGGTAGGCTAGAGAAACTGTGGTCTCAGATACCTAGTTCACATTGTACTCTGAATGATCAAAGATTTCCAAGCAGTCCAGTACCCCTGAGTTGAGTGAAAGACTAGCACTTAACATGTATCAACCAGATCCTAAGCTGATAGAATTCTACTGAAGTCCATTTCAGTTGCTAGCAATACTCTGCTTCCAGGGATTGCTTAGGTGTGTGTTATGTGATGTTTCCAACTGAACTCCTATGATTATGTCCTACAATTTCAGTACAGCAAATCCGTTGTATCATAATAATGCTTAACTGCAACTTCAAACATTTATCATTGAAATATTTTTTCTCTGAAATTAATATTTTGTGGTTACTTTCACCTTGGCTAGATGATGTATATAAAAATGAACACAAAAGAGAATCAATATAGTCATTAACGGATTCCCCCACAGGATATGATGAATGAGGGGTCAGGCTAAATTCAAGTGAATTTTCTTTGATACTATATCACCAGTAGAATCTTCATGTGCCTATAGCATTTTTCATCAAGTGCATTTATTTCTTCTTACAAATGACCTTTATTTTCAATGGTAAGAACTTTTGTAATTGTTCAAATTTTGGAATTAGAGTCAGTCATTCAGATTTATAAAATATGTAATATGTAGTCAAGTTGCTAATTCAAATGCTTAAATATATATTGACAAATTTAGCTGAGTGGGATCGGGAAGGGCTTGGAAATCTGACTTGCTACAGAATAAGGTTTCTCATATCACATAGTCTACATCTGTTGGGTATTGCCCTCTACTGACTTCAGAATTCACTTGCTAATCTTATCCAGAATCTTAAATAAAGATGGAAGGAGTCTCAGAGCTATGTGGATGTGAGATAGAATCAGATTTTCTCTGCATATTAGGACAAGCTTTTGCTCTACACCAACTTCTGTCTTTTGGTTGTTTCAATTGAGATACCTGTGGTGGAAGGCTGCAGGGAAACCAGGGAAGGTTTGTCTAGGACTCTTGATTGGGATGACTAGGGGGGCAGGACCCTGAGACACACTCAGCCTTAATCTAGTCAAACATAATTATGTTCAAGTTTCAAGCTGATGAGAAATGCTTAAATAGCAGTTTACCTAGGGAGCCTTCTTAAGCATGAGTGCCAATCTGCATAAAACTAGGTAACAGTCAGTCGGTGATTATGGGAGATTCTAGTTATTTATTTGTTTTACCCCATTTGCCTTTCATCACTGAGCATAACTTGCTGTTGTATGTGTCAGTGCATTCTTTTCTGAGACTAACTGCATTTTCAAAACCACAGCCATTTTCTATAGCCATTTAGAAAAATGAAAACTATCGGGAAACCAGATTATCTCTAATGATGTTATTTCTAGTGACAAATTTTTCTGCTCTCATTGCTCAGTCTTTTGTAGCTAAGACAAGGTTCTGAAATGTTTAGCAATTTTAGAAGCTTTTGCTGACATGTGTTTGAAACAACCTTCATCTCATCTGTAAGCTCTTTTCACACTGACTTGCTTAATGCTTCAGTTGTGGTCAGTTTTGTGTACTCACAGCTTTTTTATCTCCAGTGTTACACTTTCAATATTGTATCACATCTCCTTCAGCTGTAGAACAACAACAAGATTCAGTAGAGTTAAACTGTAAAGCTTGAATAATGGGAATGATGTGGTAAACTCAGTACTGTTTCTTTTGTTTTAAAGTTTGAATTCCTTCACTATCTCTTGAGTTATTTTTTTTAGTACTTCTTTGAAGTATTGAATTGGTGTGATAAAACAACACCATTCTGCTTTGTGTTGCTTTACTTTCTAACTAGTGTTCAATGTCAGATCAGTGTCTAACTAGATATGTTATTTGATCCGATGTGCTGGTCTCTTTTTTTTCCATATCTAGCACCTTCTGAAAATTACAGGATTTTTTTCCAGTAATTTTCTGTAGCCTGGGCTTCTAAAATAAAAGATTTGCATTTGAAATGAAAATGTCATCAGCGTGCTTGTTTTCAATATTCTAAATATGCTTTTTCTTTCTCTAGGTCCTTGTGGGATGTTTTTGTGCTCTTGTCTCCCTTTTCCATAATCTTTCATACCTACATTCACACCAAAATCAATAAAACAAATCTGAAGCCCGTAAAAGTATTAACTGTTTTTTCCACTTTGGTCTGTTATATGGTAGAAGCTTAGTATACTCTTTGAAATTATT
The DNA here is from genome assembly GCA_036873685.1 of Agapornis canus. Lineage (NCBI taxonomy): Eukaryota > Metazoa > Chordata > Aves > Psittaciformes > Psittacidae > Agapornis > Agapornis canus. The sequence goes on from JBAFWW010056064.1 coordinate 15,992, forward strand.
TTGGACATACCTGTAATTAATTAGTAACAAAGTTCAGGGCTAGCAAACCTTCAGACATGGCATTCAGTCTTTTAAATTCAACAGTAGTCAAGACGTGTCACTGTACTCTGAGCCACAAGTTGTTTGCAACTGATGGGTTATGTGTGCAGATCCGTTTCAACAGCTCCGTGTTTATCAGTGGCTTGATCTTCTGGTATACTCTTATTATGTAGTATAACTACATACTGCTCTGTGTATTTAGTTTTAAAAGTTCATTGCAGTGAGATGAAGTTTTCAGTTGAGACTTAGCTTGATTATAAGCTTCCCCATCAACTAGGTAGTAAAAATGTTGCTGAAGAGCATGTGCATAGCCTACTGACACATCTGCTGTGCTCTAATAGCCTGTTGCCCAGCTGTGGAACCCAGCAAGGGCTGAGGGCTGCTGATCCCAATGCCAGTGAGCTGGGGCACCCCTGGGCTGAGGTCTCAGACAGGAATAGTCAGAGGGGAGCCCTGAAGGCACAAAGGTGTGCAGGATTTTGGAGGGGGCCACATGCTCCTATTAGTAGCCCATGGGAGCTTGCAACACTCAGGCTGAAGCCAGGGCATTGTCTTCCCTGTTTCTGTGCTGGATAGCAGTCGTCCTAGCCCATAGGGATAAAGCATCTACTTCTGACTTTTATCCAGTTTGACGCATTAAAATTTGTTGAGGAACTCTGCTAGAGGCGCTTGAGGGCCCCGACAATATGGAACCAATCATGCTAGAAACATATGATATGTATAATGTTGCTTCAGAAGTATTTTTTATTTCCTGCCCAAAGCAGCTGCACCAACACATTTAATGAAGTCAGGACAAACAAACATCGAGCTTTGCTAAAGAAAGTCTTTTTTTGAGCTGTCACTCTTACAGCGTTGTACTTTAGTTTGGAGATATTAAAGCTGTGACCCAGTCAGCAATGATATACTTGGGAAACTTTCTGCAAGTAAATCTGACACAATGCATTCTCAGTCATCTCTGTTTCCATTTTCAGTTCATTGCTGTGATGATAAATGAGTCTCTTACTATGAGAAGCCTGATTTCCTGATCTCTAGCATTATGGGTTTTCTGGTTTTATTTCTTAAGGATGGCATAACTGTTTCCTTCCATTTGCTATTTAGTTGCTGGTTTGTACCTACCAACACACAACTGAAGTTTCTGTCAAGGTTATGTCTTATTGAGTAGTTTATCTCAAAGATCTGGTTTGGTTTTGAATACAGATATGTGATTTTGTCCGTCTTTGCCATTCTTGATAGTCTTATCCATCAAAATTTTGCTATGTCTGCATTTTTTTTACAGTGGCATTGGCCTCATCATATTTGTGTAATTTGATACATGGAAGTTTTCAGAATTCATGCTTTATGGTTCTGGGCTCTGTGCTTCCCATTACAATTCTAATTATTTCAGGGGTTCCCATGGATCTGTTGAAGGTCCTACTTTGTTTCAGAACTATTGCCTCTAGCTAGTGAGTCTCATGCTCAGTGCACACAATATTACAAACTGACAATATCTAGAGAAATCTGTAGATCCTTGTAAATCCAAGTACCCCTTGCTCAGCTGTATGATTTCTTATCTGGTATTAATTTTGCAGAGCTGAATTCTGACAAGATAAAAGAGTTATTGGTTGTTCTCCTCAGCTATTTAATTTCATTGTCATTCTATTTTGTCTGGAGTTTGAGTTCGTAAACTTGGAGCAATTTTTGACCCTGTGCTTTCTTTTGAGGTTGACATTAATCACAGTGAGAAATGAGATTCCCAGCTGGAAGATGCTAAAGAACTACTAGGAACCATTAAATTAACTGACCACCATTTTAGGAATCTTTCAGACTGTTCAGACTGAGACCTATTAAGTTGATGGGGACGTATGTGTATGTTTCATTATGAGGTAGATAGTAATTGCTAATTCTTTATTTGTGTCTCTTTCTCCCATTTCCATGAAGTATTCACAGCTGTGCTAACAGAACACGACATACAGTCAATGGGAGCATTTTGCTGCTTTAACAAGAAAGGACTTGAGCCTAATATCAAATTTTCCAGGCAAATGCTTACATGCTCCATCTTTTCTTTTTTAGTTAAGGATATAGCTTTGAGCAGCAACTAGTCAGCTCAGGTAAACTTAGCCAGGAGGAACACCTGTTGTATGGTATCTCTTCTCTCCTAGGGACAAATGTAAAAACCTCCTTTATAGGATGCATTTCATTACACTGCACAACAGTAGTAGCTCTTAGGAAGAGCTTTACAGAAAGAAACATAGTGCTCTAATAATGAAAGACAAAAGTTTCCCTGAAGTACTTGCCTCTGCTTAGTATGAAGAAAAGAAAACATTCTTTGGACTTAAAATTAAAAGAAAAAAAAAAGTTGTGTTGCAAGTGAGTATCATTTGATGGCTGCAGGTAATTCACTGTCTTGGAATGTGAATAGGAAAGGGAATCCTGGACAGAGTCAATATGCTACCACTTTGCATGGATATGTATTTGTGATTTTAGATGCTTGTAGCTTGCTGTAGATTTATTCTTGTAGAGCTGTACTAATTGGCATGGTTTTTCAACTCCATGTTTTCTCAAATCAGTGTATTTGTTTACTTTGCAGTTCTCCTTTACATTTTGCTTCAAAATCATCCCTGTTCCTTACTCATTAATTTATTTTCTGTTAGGCTACTAAGATTATAACTGCAAACTACAACAGAGTTGAAACCTCTGTTTTTAATCTTTGAACCACACTATAGGGTATAGCATCATCAGGTTTTTGCATTGTGCAAGAGTACAGGTTATTAGAACATGTGTGTCTTTAAGTATGAAAAGAAGAGGACCCTCAGAGAGAAAACTGTCAACACTTCCTCTGAGAAATTGCTATGCTAAGGGTATCACTAATGGTAATGTCACTGTTGGGAAGTAAAGAATGTGTGAGATCAACAGCAAAACAGTTTAAAATGCTGTCCTTCTGAAGGAAAGTAGGAGGGGGGATGCAACAGTGAAGGGTGAGAAGGAACCAAACCAGAAATGTAGCTAGGATTGTCTTCAAAAAAGGACTTGTGATTCTGGCAATGTCAGAGTGACCTTCTTGCTTATCTAGCAGTTTTAATAGGCTTACTTCGTGTGCAGTATATTCCGTTTCGACAGTGTATCAGTGCAGTTTGTCCATTCTTTCTATAACCAAGCATTGACATAAGTTGATTTAATATTATTCTTCACAGAGTTATACAGATAGACTAGTAAAATGTAAATGACACAGCTGTGTTGCAGATATGCCTTCGACAACTCAGAAGATGAGACTGCATATACCAAAAAGCAAAGGGATAAGAAAGAGCTTTCTCAGCTTTTGAATTGTCTGTGCCCCCTTCAGTGTTCATTTTTGTGGTAGTTTTAATTTCAGTCATGTGACTGTAAGGCTACTGCAGTTGGCATGTTGAATTAATTCCTCATTTTTCATTGTTTGTCTGTAATAGTCATTAATGAGGGGAATTCATCACCTTTCCTAAATTCACCACTCAGCTGAATAAAATAAGATGCAATTAAGCATGATAGATTTCTTGCTGTGCTCCAGTTCTACAGTAAGGAGAAAATGAATCCAGTTCTTTGGTACTATTTTGGGGGCAGCTACTTGTAAAGCAGCTGCATAATTCAGCATCAAAATGAACTTAAGAGGTCTAAAGTCATAAAAAGAGCAGCTCCAGGGGTTAGTGCCTGGAGGACTTACTGCAGTCTCATAGGGTTGATTACACTGGTTATGGGATTATTGAAAGAAGTCCAGTGGTGTTAGACGAGTTCATGGGAAGCTTGCATAACCAGTTCTTCAACTGCACATGGTGGTAGTTGCTGTTATTTAAATGTCTGGTAGTAGTTCCCACAGTAATCAGAACTCCCTTGAGCAATGTGTAAGTTTACTGGGAAGAAAATAAGAGAACTTCCAAGCAAGAGGATATTTCCTAAAGTAAGGTCAGATTCAGAACAAAATATTGATGTGGGGAAACCTGTGCCAAATAGGTCTTATTCCTATGCCATATTGAACATAGTCAAATGACTCGTAAGCACTTCAGAATAAGTAATTTATTTCTGTATTTTCTGGAGAAAGTTTGCTTGTTGTCTCAGAGAAGAAAGTTCTGTTACAAATCTGGTTGTCCCTCCTTAGAAAATGGTTTCTTGTTCTAATCAATCACAGTGCCTTATACAGGCTAGTGATGGGTCTCATATCTACCCCTGCAACTGAAGCAGCTGGGGCCACCACCTGTTAACTCACTTCCAGCACCATTTAATTAGCCTGAATGGCTCTTAACTTCAGGTTTATCTGGTAGGGAAAGAAATGGGAGCAGATGCATGACAGGGGATTGCTACGAGAGACAGCCTAAGAAGAGTGATGAATAGCTAGGACAAGTCAAGGTGTGGGAGGAAGTGGAAAGAAGACAACAAACAAGCTTGGGAGCAACAAAGACTATAAGTGTACATGCTCTCTGCTAAATACCAAGTTTTGAGAATTTAAGAGTTTGGTCAGAAATGTCGCTATATTATTCTATTCACTTGGTTTCCTGTGTGACTGATCCCACATAAGACTTCAGCTTTAAAATTTGAAAGCAAGTGATGCAGATTTAAAGAAAAATCCCAAAAAACAAACCTAACATAGTTATGCTACTCCATAAAATATATTTGCTGGATCTGTGTTGAAGTTGTTAACACATGCAAAGAGGTTATTTACTGACAGCATAAAGATACAAAGAGGTTGTTTACTGCTTTTGCATAACTTGAAGTCTTCATTTACCTTTTACTGAAGTAAAGGCTGTTAGTGAATGAATCATGAAGAGAAGGAAGAATGTTTAAATAGCATCCACTTCTGAGGTTTTTGTCAGGAACTCAGTAATCTGCACTGATCTTTGAAGACAACCAAAGAACATACTCAAACCATTAAATAAAAGCTGTATTCTTCCTTGTTTTAGAAAAATGTGTTTCTAAGAGCTCTTTAATAGCACCATGAAGTGTTCTGATCTTAACAGAAAATTCTGTCCTGTGTGTAATGAATAACATTTCTGTACCTGTGCATAAGTGTACATTTTATTTTTAAAACCACATATTGAGTTGCTAGAACATACTTGTACAGACTTAATGAAAAGCACCCTTATGGATTTAATTGTAATTTACTTGTGCCAGATCCTCAGAATATAGGCGTTGTGCGAGAACAAATTCTTGCCTCTTCCTCTTACCTTAAACCTTTCTTAACTTTTCAGATGAGGCACTGAGCATTGTCCAGTTTTAGTGGTGATCATCTTAATTACTTGTGGAGACTTTTAGCTGATGAAAATGGCCACAACTCCCTTAAGTTATTCAATTTAAACTACTTAGCTTGCTGGATGTGAATGTCTCTACAAAGTGGCTCGAGTAAGTCTTGTGAAAAATAATAGAGCATTTCCTTTCAGGTAATGTGAAACGTCAATAAGGATATTCTCCAGATTAGTCAGCTATGTCCTACATAGGCTTCTGATGTAAACCTGTAAGTGTGATAGTCTAAGAGTGGCCCAATTATTCCCAATTTTGCACATACTTTGAAAGTTTTTCCTTTTTCTTACAGCTCTGAAGAATGGGTCTACATTCTTGAAAGCTTCTCTGTCCTTTTCTAAATAAGCATATAATTTTAGATAGTACTTCTTTCTGCAAAAGTTATCATAGATTTATTAATTTAACAGTAGATCTCCCCTAGATACTATTCTTATGTACCTACATAGATAGCATAAAATGTTTTGTCATTATTGAATACTCAAAAGAAGAAATAGAATTAAATCAAATATGCTTTAAGATATATCATAGCATATTTCTACTGTAACTCTAATTAAAATGTAGAATAATTCAAAACACTGAAAAAACCCCAAAACAGGCTACTAATTTAATTCCTCATCGTAGGTTGTGGTTTGATGTGTTCACGGTTTATTGGGTTTTTTCTCTGATGCCTCTTCCTGAATTCCTCTAGATTGCTAGAAAGGGATCAATGGGAATTGATCCAATTTGTAGAACACAATTCTAATATTGATAGTAGTTTATATTCATTTGCTTCACCTTAATCTTTTATTAATGTTCATTTGCAAAATGCTGTTCATGCTGTTTCCTCCCAATTTTGTACCCCCAAGCTGACGATGGCAAAAAGAATTAGAGGAACAGAACAAGAAATAATTAAATTATGTGTTTTGGAATTAAATATGATAGCAGTCACTATTTTTGTAGTCAGACATTTTTCAGTAGATGGTTTTAATTTCACATAAACAACGACCAGTATAGAAACAGAGATACATGAGATCCCTACAGTAGTAAGAAGCTGCATCTGTTTATGGCTTTTCAGTGACTTTTTTTATGTTCTTCAGGAGGATGGGCCAGAGCATCAACGCTGAATCACTTAGGGACTTTTAAGGATGCATTGTCAATAAAGCATGCCATACAGTAACTCCTTGGTACAAAAGAAGCAGTACTGATGACATCACTTTCTGTGACTGGTGGGGAAAAAAAGCCCCAAAACAGTAGTGACTTTCTACAAATAGCAGAGCCATGGTTGAAAGCATGTTTAATATAATTTTGGAGGCTACAGTTGCACAAAGACCTTAAATGTAAGTAGTCATGAAAATAAATGTGTCTGGTTTGAGGTGTTGTAGGAGCCGAGAGAATGAGTAACACTAGTGAATATTTAGTATTCTGATTTTCCATTCACTTTGCAGAGTTAAAAATATGTAAACTGAAGCAGGAACGGTGTTTAGTAGCACCGCTACAGTCCAATAAAATAGAATAACTGACAGATTTCAGTGGGAATTTCATTGGAGAAGGTTCCCTATATTCACATAAATCTGTGGTGCTCTCCTACTGTCGTTGGACCACCTAAACTTATTCTGAACTTGTAGATTAAGCCAAGCCCTCTTGCCGCTTTGTAGATGTCATCTGTACTTGGGCTGCACTGACTAACCCTGCAACCATCCCATCAAAAAGCGAGCCCACTCAGTGCTTAGTGCTCTTACATCAAGTCAAAATAGATGCTTGTTGGGGTTTTTTTTGATTAATGCTTTAAGACACTTGGCCAACTTAATGAGTGGTGGCACTGGAAATAGTTGTGTAGAGAGAATAAGGCATTTTTCATAATGATGAGGGTGTTCTCCCTGTCAAATGAGGCCTCTCTTAAGTGCTCTTGTGAAAGAAAAGTATGGTAACAATTGATAAAGGGTGGCTTGCTCCTTCTTTTCTCCTTGGTAGTCAAGGCTTCACAGAAATTCAACCAAGACATTCAAGCTTACTGGAAAGCTATGTCTCTGCCATGTCTATAAAACCTGCTATAGAGTGATTGTCATTTCTCTGAGAGATGACACCAGTCTCTGATTTGATTCCGGCCAAGCTGAAATTTCTTATACATCAAGTGAATTGTCCCAAGTTTTATAATTCATTCCCTTCACCTTTTATTTGGCATGGCAACTGACTCAGAAAGTATAAAAATGACTCCTAAGTCACTAAGTGAGCCTTAGGAGTTTAAAACAATTAAAACCTATGCTAAAGGGCATTACTATTGGTTGGTTGGTGAGGTTTTACAAGGAGGGTGGCTCGTTGCTGGGAATGCTCTGTCTGAAGAGGTATATTGTGTAAAAACCACCAGTTTACTATGCGGATGTATTTTGTACATGATGCTAGATATTACTCTGATGGGTAGAACGCTCCGGGAGCTTTCAGTGCGTCTTATTGCTTCTTCTTCCTTTTGAGTAGTGTGTGGTTAAATCTCCTAGAAGGCAGTCAGGCATTCAAAACGATGATCTGCAGGTCTGTTGCTTGAAATCCCAGTATGAGTTTTCTGTAGTCGATTACAAAATATTTGTCCTGAAAATGTAGGCAAGCCTCTGCCACTTGATTTAGTAAAAAGTCCAATCCTCCTGTCCTTTACTGCTGTCATTTAAAACTCTGACCCAATCAACCCTTGATTGCAAATAAGTGAGTAAGTGGGAGACACAGAGTGTTGATCCTGTCGCAACACAGCCATTTTCAGAGTAGCTTTTAAAGATATACGTGACATTGCCCATTAGTGAGGCAGCAAAGATGAATGGACCAATGAATGGGCATATTTAACTCTTTTCATCTGCCAAGATAAAGCACCACCTTAATGCCTGGTTGTTTTTTGTTGTTTGGTCTTTGATATTTTTCATTTGCACACCAGTCTATTTTAATTGACTTTTAAAAAGACATTTTTGTCCAATAAGTCTGCTTAAGTGGATTGTTCTTCAGGATTTTGGTTTTCTTTTTGTTTCTCTGTTGTTATTCATTAAAAAGGTTTTTAATTGTATTTATTGTATTGTATTAAAGATTTTAATTGTAGGATGCTGTATCTGTAAAACTGCTTAAACAAATTAATAGAGAATATGGATGTGATGTTTGGCATCACATTTAAAAAAACAGATGAACTGAAGTAGTAACATGAAGTGTGCAGAAACAAAATACATTTATGCTTTTTTCTAGTTTTATTTCATATGTTGTTGCTTTAGGTGTTCTGTGAAACTTCAGACTGATTTTTAGCAGCACATGGTTCTTATTGAAAAGGTTCTTATTTTCATTCATTATAGAAGTCCAGAATATGTGTGTGAGAAAGCAAAATGCATCTTTTCTATTCAGGGTCTTTACAATAATTAATAAATTATCAGACACCTGTCAACAGGAAAAAGAAATAAGCAGCCCATTGTTATGGTAGTGATATCCTTGCAATGAGGTTTGCTTCTTGCAGCTTTTTCTGAACAGAGTACAAGTGTTTCTTTTTAGGTGTTATCTGTCAATGCCCTATCAAAAGTAAATTAAAAATAGAGTTTAAGTTGAAAAAAAACAGTTTTACATTAAGCTGCATAGACAAGACTAAAAAGACTGACAACCAATTCCTTTGGGTTGTGCTGTTTTGTTTTCAAAGCCACAGGGATTTTCATTTCATTTTTTGCTTTAAATGATTTAGTTGGTTATTATGAATTATTTTCGTGGTGCTTCGCGGTGCTTCGATCGGCAATTTATCTTGGGGTTTTAAAACACGTGTTCATTTATGTGTTTAGCTGACCAGCTGCCTTCCCTTGTTTTATTTTTCGTTCAATGTGGTATAAATCCTTTTTCCTTACATGCATCTTTCAGCTCTGAAAATGCATGTTACTCCTTATGCTGCTGAACTGTTGCCTTTTCATAGAGGGGCTCTATGCCTCTCCCCTGCCCCATCTTCCAGAAGAAGTAGATCAGCCCCCCACGCCCCGCGCTTGTCAAGGCACAGTTGTGTATATGTGTGTGTGTGTGTGTGTGTGTCCCGCCTCCTCCCCACAAAGAGGTGAAGTCCCCTGAGTCTGTAATTGCCAGGAGATGAAGCGATGATGGGGAGTGATCACAGTCAATAGCTTTGATTAACAATAAGGTGGGAAATTAGCAATGCTAGCAGTCAGCTCCCCTGCCTTCCCGTCCCCATATGCTCACCACAGCCTGTGCTGGCTGGTTGGCAGGGTGGCCACTGCGTAGGGCAGGCTGCAGTGTGAGCCTTAGACTGGGCAGAGAGGGGCAGGAGGCAGCGTTTTGGTGACCCTGGGCAATGCTTGCAGCGACCTTTGACTGGGCACCACCACCACGCAGGCGGGGGAAGGACGAAGGTGCGCTGGCACTGTGTCTCTTGCTGTCATGTGTGGATTTAATTGTGTCTGGACGTGTTGTGATCAAAATGGCAACTCCTGTTACTCCTGTGACCCCATCAGCAGCTCTGGTGTTGTTTCCGACAGACTCCGACGACCTAGAGAGGGGGAACGACAGCGGGACACCACTCCCCACTTCTGATAATGGCGACAATTCACTGGGCTACACAGGTAGAGTGCATCCTTCCAAAATATTCCTTGACTGCCTTCTTCTGACACTTTCCACCTACATCTGCCATTACCACCTGTACGGGGGGGGTGGGGGTGAAGAGGTTAATCATCTTTGCTACCTGCCTTTCACCATCAGCCTGGAAGTTCAACATCTGTTGGTACTGTTGGGAAACATTGTGCCTTTTACTAACCCAGATAATTATCTTTCTGTGTGCGTTGATACATTTCAATGATTTAAATGTTTAAAGTTATTGTTCTATTGTTGAAGCAATGCACCCATTATTTTCCTTTGAATTGTGGGAATATTCGTGCATGAGGCAATATATCATCTTGGACAAATTTTTCCAGAGGCCAAAGGCAGGGGTTTTCCACATGTTCGTGATGGCTTTTTTGGTCTGTTTGTTTGGTTGGGTTTTGTTGTTATTTGTTTTTGCTTTGTTTCTGTTATAAACAAAAGTAACAGGAGGGAAAACAACTCCAAATGACACTAAGATGTGATTGGAGAAGAATCTGTTTCATTGACTTCTGCTTTTCATAAACTAGAGAAACTTGTCTCTAGGCCAAATAGGAAAAGCCACAGATAAGCAGCACCATACAGTGTGTTGCAGCAATGATCTTTGAGGAACCCAGTCCTGTAACTCCTCTGCACACTGGCATGATATCCAGCTCCAGGAGTCACGCTATTGACCACAGCCCAGGCTCAGCTGCACAGTCCCTGATTGTAGGGTTTTCATGAACTACTGCTGGTCCAGCACATGGCAGACTCTAAATCTAAATAACCTTTAGGTTATGAAGGTAATTCTTCTGGTGGTAGCAACCTTCAGAAAGGGAAGGAGGGAGAATAAGTTGAACATTTGACTGGAAGATGCCCTTTAAATACTTTCTGGTGGGTTACTAGTGCTGCCACTGCTCACACTGCATAAAATTGCCTCTAGTTAAGTGATTAACAGAAGTGTGTGAATCAGATATTCATAACTAAGATACCCTTACAGGATACAAGAAGATACATGCAAGAGAGGGAGTAATTTCTTGTCCATTCATAAAGCTTCAGGTCTGTTATGCACCACTCACAATGATTATAGCTTTCATCGTCTACCCCTCACAATTGTCCCTGCATGTAGTTTAAAACCTTGATGCATAATTTCATTCCAGTTTAAGGTATTATTTTCTATAAGGGTAAAAAACCAAAGAAATACAAATTTCCCCTCAGTTAAGAAGATAGATGCCTTCTTAGAAAAGCATAGCACGAACACTGCTGCATGGGGATTATTTAGGTTTTTCTGCCTTCTGAATATTTAGTCCAAGTTTGGCACGTGTATGCTCCTGGTGTATATGAGATCACCATATTGGCAAAGTGAAAATTAGTATAGCTTAAAGAATGCTTATTTTAACTAACTGTAAGTTAGATTTTTGCTTTCAGAAAGCAGAGATGGGAATGATGATCTTGTGTTTAAACAGCTGCTAATTTACTTGGGACCACAAGTCAGATTCTGTTTTACCTAGAGAGGAGTAATTGGTTCCCTCCAGCCCCATCATCCTTGTGTGGCATGGAGCTGGTTCCTGACAGGTAGATTCCCACTCCCAACATCTCCATGTCTGCCCTGCATGAACACTCCACATGCCTCTTTAGCCACAAGAGTAGCAGGCAGATACCAGTGAGAGACACTGGTTACATTTTTCTGCTGGCATGTTTCTGAGGGGGCTGGAGGCTTGGCATGTGAAGCCCCATGGTAAGTGTGACAGGTAGGTGATGGTAGGCAGAGGATGCAAGGGATGCAGGCAGTGCTGCTCTCCAGTGGAGATTTTGTCCCCACCTTGCAGGTCAGTATTTAAGACATATAAGGCAGTGTTTAAGACAGTAGTTCCTTGCTGAGCCTGGGGATGTGGGACAACTTCCCAAGCAAAGCACAGACCCTTCTGCATCTGTCCACCCAGGAGATCCTTCACCAGAATGAATGTGCATACATTGTATCTGTGTGCAGTGTCCAAGGACAGGACTCTGTGTGGTATTGCAGCCATTTAACCTGCCTCTCAGAGGCTAATGGGGTCATTTGGCAGGACTGACAAAATCAAACCCTGGTCTAGTAGTTCTGCAGAGGCTGCAGATCTTAACTCTAGGCTGTGTTTCAATAGACATTTTCCAAGCGAGCACAAAAGTTAGGATCCAAGTTATAAGCAAACACAAGCTGAACAAAAATGAAAACTGAGAGGATGGCTGGTATTGTTTAACTGGATTTTCTGTGCCTCTATTTGATTGCTCATTAAATGAATTAAAGACCAAGTTTTTCATGTTTAAAGACTTAATGATCCAGTATTTTCTCTCCATTATGTAATAGCAATCAGTAGCACTACGTGTGTATGGTTTATATGGAAAAGCCCTGAGGTATTTATTAAAATTAGTCCACCTGATTTCTATAGTAATCAGTGAGAATTTTTAACAATAACATTAACTGTAATACAATCTTACAGGTAAATTTACAATTCTTTCCAATTTATGGGCCTGTTCATGTGGGCCTAATACGGAATTCCTGGATTTTACAGAAACATTCTTAGATCGGTTTTTGCTCTCTTACCTATAGAATTCCATTCACCAATAGGAAACCATTCCGGAAACTTGTTTGTACTGACAGGAAACCGATCTAGAAACTTGTTTGTACTGACAGAAGTCTGTGCCATTCCGAAAAGCACTCAGATAAAGTCCAGGATATCTGGAACAATGGGGAAGAAAAGCAGCAATTTGTTTTGTAATCCCATATTTATCTTCAGGTGGTGTCTGAATGGACAAAACACAAACAAGATAATAACTGCTGTCATACAGTAGGATCATACATTTTTAGTCATACTAAGAGGAGTGATACACTGTAGGGCACATCTTCCTTCTAGTTCTATACGAGTTTAGCTTCAAGGTAAATAATCAAAGCATTCATTAGGATGGGAAGTTTCAGGATTAAAGATTATAATTTTTTCCTACAGATTTTTCTTTACACATGTGTTTCTCAGGAGTAGTATATGCAGGTGTTTCATTCTGTTCTGAAGTGGAGGTACGTGACTCTTTGAGAATGCTTCAGTCTCTTCTCCTAAAGTCCTCTTTAAATCCAGAAGTCTTAGGCTATCCCAGTTGTCTCCACTTGAGAAGTAACCTTTGCAAGAAGTAACCTTCCTACAAATTGGAAATACATCAGCTAGTTTCAGAGGGAGGAGAGAGGAGCTGCTAACCAAGCTGTTTCAGATAAATATTGGGGTAGGTTAAATTCAAGACTGCCATTATGGGAAAGCGATGAACTTATATTTGACTTCTCATGTATGTGACAGGACCAAATTAGATATTTTTTATCCCCCAACCAATAGTGTAATCAGCTGCAGTTTTTGGAGATAATCAGGCTTTATGATTAAAATAATCATTATGATCATTATGATTGCAGCTATTAAACATAATATTGCTACTTGAATATTATATTATTATATTAACTATAATGTTCTTTATAACTAACTACAATATTATTAATAACTCTGATTATTAGTTGTTAATTGTAGACCCAAATAGAGAGCCTGCATACACATCTACTTCAGATACTTTCCAAAAGTGACCATTTTGGTAATGTAAATAAAGAGTGGCTGAATAAATAACAAATCAAGAAAGAAATTGAAGTCACTGAGGATTGTTCCATGTGCATGGCACTGATGTTAGACCAAAGGAGCTTATAGGAAGGTGTTTCTTGCTTATCTGGTAAAAGAGAAACGCTAAGAATCAAAAACGTGTAAAAGCTGGTGTGACCACATAGGTAGCGTATTAAAGATGTGCTAGACATATCTGGATTGATTCAGCAAAGGATTTAGGGTTAAAAAAAAACAAAACAAAACACCAAAAGTTTTAACTGTAACTTTATCAGTTTAAAGAAATGAGCCAGGAAGATTACTTTGTCTACATCTCACAAAAGACTGATTCTAACTCTGTCAAGGCCAGACTGGAAAATAATTGCATAGTTGAGATGTGTAATAGTAAAAAATCTAAATTACTATTTTAGCTATGAACAGGCCAGATCACAGTGACATTCAATAGGATAAAAAACATATGAATTAGATACTTTGCTTTGTATTTAATTTGCCCTAAGGATGACATAGAAAGTAGTTTTCTGAACTGCTTTTTCCTCTTTCTCCAGACTTTAAGAAAACTGTAGCTGTCAGTGGTGTAGATACCCAAAAACAATTGCAAGCAATCCCACCTCTATCAGTTTGGACCTAGTTTCTGAAATGAGAAGTAGGTGATAAGAGTGTGCACTAGAGATTATAATGAAATCTTTTCTGATCACCAAAGGAAAGCAGGCAAATGGAAGATTCAGATCTTTGTCAAGCTTAGGCTGTGGAGATGTCAGACAAAGCCTGTTGTTTGGACAGGTATTTTAGAATGGAAAGAAACTGTTAACTTACCCATCATTATTTTTTCATTAATGTCTTTGGGGTAAGTACAGCGACAAACAGAAAAGGATGGGAAGCAAGGAAAAAGATCTAGAAGAGTTCTCACTGTATAGGAGAGGAGAAATACAGTAAATCATCTAAGTCAGATACTGGAGGAACTCAGGAGATGGAGAATTTTTTTGAGGGGGGAAAAAAAAAAAAACAACCAAACCAACCAACCAACAAACAAAAAAACCAACAAACCACCCAAACAAAACCAAACCAAACACAAACCAAAACAAAACCAGAAACCTCATAGAAGGAAAAGTCTTAGATGAAGTCAGAATTTCCAAGAGAAAAGCCTGTGGTTAGTGGTCAGACGGAGCAGATGATAAATCGTGTCCCTTGGTGCCTGAGAAGCTCTGGGAGCCACAACCCTGCAACAGGGAGTGAAGGAACCTGAGGAACTGGCTTGACTAAAACTATTAAATCTACTTTTTTATTTAATATTTACCCTCTAGAGCAGATTTCCAAGAAAAGGGTAAAGTAATTAATATCTCCATATCAGATTTCTCATGTGGTTTGCTGGCCTGATTAGTGAAGTCACCATTCACACTTAGCTCACAGGCTTCTTTTTACCTCCCCAGGATAGTATAAGGGCAGTAAGCACCAAGTACAAGTTTCAGTTATTTTCTACATAATCAGTGGCTGCAGAGTAATCTCTAGGATAGCATTATGCTGTGGCACTGAAGTGTGTGCATGCATTATATCCAGGAAGTAGCACATTTCCTGTTAAATCAACTGTGACATAAATATTGGGGATCATTTAACAGATCATAGAGTATCACTTGTGTCACAGAGATCAGAATGATGGCTTGTTAAATTAACACTAAATAGTCAACCGTTTGCAGACAAGGATCACCACTCTTCATTAATTAGATTCATGGCTTTTTAAACCAATTTTTCCAAATAAACCTTTCTATTCATGGTCTTCTCGAATAACATTTGCAGTATGCAAAGAAGTCCCATGGTTCCATGGTGACTGAAAGTTAGCCTTGGATTTTTCTTTCCTCATGATTTTAATAATGAAAACATAGAATCATAGCATTGTTTAGGTTGGAAAGGACCTTAAGATCATTAGTTCTAACCCCATTGCCATGGACAGGGGTGCCTCACACTAGACCATTTCACCTAAGGCTCTGTACAGCCTGGCCTTGAAAATATGTGGTAGTGTTCTTTTTTATGACAATGGATTCCATCCCTTTCTCTATGTTCCATTTCTTTTTTACTTTTATGTTGTTATATGATCAGGAGAATTGTAGTGGATCACCCTTTGTCCCATGTCAAATAATACAGATTGCCCTTGGTGACCCCTTCAGGAAATGAAGGAGAAATCTCTCTTGATTTTATGGCAATTTCTAAGATGTTTCTTCTTCTATTCCAGTAATTTTACATAGGTTATCCTATGTATAGGATAGGCACTATCCTATACATAGGATATATATGGCACTATACAGGCACTATAAAGTGCCTGTTTTGAAAAGTGGAAGTTCTAAAAACACGTTCAAGAAGTCTTCTGAGACTTCTTTGACATCAAAGGTGGAAATCTAGAGTAATACTTACCCTGTGAGAAATGGGGTACTTTTCAGCCATTTTTTTTTTTTTAATATATATTGAGACATTAGTAGAAATAGTAAATAGACATAGAGGTTTTGTGGCTGAGAGGAGAAAAAGCTGTGATATACACACGATGACACATAAAAATGTTTTAAAGAAATGGTTACTATTTGAAATTCCTTCTAAATTACCATCTTTAAGGATTAGAAAGAATGAGCAATACTGGGGGAAGATCACATGAAAAAAAAGCAAAAAGTCATAGGTTATAGAGCTAGGGTGTTTTGGGCTGGGAGGAAGCTGTCATTTCAGATGTGAAGCAGGTAGGTAGCAATGTCTGAATAAAACAAAGATTTTGTTTCCGTTTCAGTATTCCAAGTAAGCTATTGGCATGGCTCATATTGCAGAGTTTGAAGGGAAAAACTAATGATTGTTCGCACTGCAGAACCAATAGATGTCTAACAGAGCTCAATGAATCACTAGATTAGATAGCAGCAACATTAATTGCAGTTACAGAGTCCTTATTGTTAGTGGTTACACACAGCAGATTTCTTGACTTTCACATCTCAGGATATGTAAAAACCTAGCTTTTAAGACCTTTTTCATAGTCTCCCTCTGTTTTTAAAACTTGCCAGCTGAGCAAGTGTGCTCTTGAGTCACTGGGACAATGAGCACAGAGCCCTGTGACACCAGTTTTACAAAGTTACTTCTTAGAGTACATCTGCATTCTAAATCCAGGAACAGATGGGTACTGTTATGCTTATTTAAAAAAGAAGAAAGAAAGAAGGGAAGAATCCCCTGCTCTTGTCTATCAGCAATCTCTGTTTGTCATGTCAATCTGAGCTGCCAGAAAGGTCCTTTCAGTTTTGTGCTTCTTTTTGCAAGCATTCTTCTGCAACAAATACTGAGGATTCTTTATTTTGTATCAAAATATAAATGTAAATGTAACACAAATGGATAGAATTGCCTGTCAACAATAATGATGTTCAGGCAATAATAATTAAAACACACAGGAGCAATATTGCAGCACAGAGACACCCACTTATATAAATCTTTCACTGCTAGTTTTTATGAAGAAGTTTATAGAAAATCTCCAGTTATTGTGTTGTAATTCAAGGCAGAGCTTTGATTAAAACAGAAAGGAATAGCAACATACCATATTTCTCAACCAGCTATTGAGTTTCTGGTAGCCCTCAGACCAACTTAAAATGACAACACCCCCCCTGTCCCGTATCCCCCTTCACACACCATGAAAATTAGGGGGAATGGGGGCAAAACATTTTGTAAAGCATTTGTCCACTAGTAACATTAGTAGCAGTCAGTATAGCTGAGATACTGGGGATTGCTCTAAACAGTCATGTCTCAGTAAAATAAATTTGAGCTGAAGGTGGAGGAAAGGGCTATTAAAATAGTCAGAGAATGGGAAATCTATTTTGACAGAGGCCTTAATGAAAGGGGGATGTGATTGGCATATGTTGCCAGCCTTATGTTCTTAGAGAACACACAGGGAAAATAAAATCAGCTACAGAGCATGTTGACTGCAACTTAGGAGCTTAGAACGTGTGCTCGTATAATGGGTGATTCTAAGCTTTTACTTGACTAAAGAATGAGCAGGCATAAAATGGGCCCTAGTTAATTTAAGATAGCAATTTAAGGTATTTTACAGAAGCAGGCTCTAGAACAGTTTTCAGACAGGAATTTCCTTTCTGAAGATTTAAATATGTGATAGGCCATGAGAGGCTCCTGGATTTGATTCCTCAGGGTGAGCACTTTAATCTTGAGTTTTCGTGTTCCTAATTAATCATGAGACAAGTAAAATCAAAACAAAAGACATTTGCAGCATATTATACTATCTCTTTTCCATTTGGATTGTCACAGACTGGAACCCCTGGAGTTGATGAGAGGCTTCTTTGCTGAGAGGCCTCCAAGCAAGAGTAAAGACAGAGCAAATTACCCTCAGACGCTGCTGTCAGTTCAGTGAATTAAGTATGCAAAGCAATTTGTGAAGATGTTAAGAAGTGCAAATTTCTACCAGTAGGTCAAAAGAGTATGAATTATCACAGGATGAGAGAGGTAAGAGGAGATCACTCCCCATCCTCATCAAGGCCTGTGTCGTAGTTTAAACCCAGCCAGGCAGCTCGTTCACTCACTCAACCCCCCTTTCTTGCCCTC
>JBAFWW010056074.1:8237-27411 GCA_036873685.1 Agapornis canus
CAGTAACTAAAAACATTCCTGTTATCAGTTCTGTTCCCAGGCCAAAAGTCAAAACCACAGTGCTTGCACCAGCTACTATGAAGAAGAAAAAATTACTACTACTGCTAAACCCAAGACAGCTATAGAGGCTGCAATGTAAAACTTAAAATCTAAGAAAGGAAGGGAAAAAAAAAATAAACAAACATCCTATTTTTTAAAATATGTCTGAAAGACATGAAATCCCAGCTGAGAAAGCTTTTCTTGATTTACTGAATTTGCATATCTGTCACATTTAAGCTGCCTAAATCTCCCTAACTAAAAGAGTGTTCAATTTTGCTACATGGAAAGGCATGTCAGCTTTCAAAAATTAAATTGTCATTATGTTTCTGCTCAGTTTCTCCCTGAATGATTGAATAGTCAAATTATAACCTCACTCTTATGATATAGGGGTGGGGAGGGGGATATGTGTGAAGAGGGGTAGGGAAGGAAGAAAGGATAATAAAAATTATATAAATAAATGAATCCCTTTGTAGTAGCTGCTATATTTAATTTCACTATTTAACCAAGTAGTTTTTTCAGGATAAGATGGGTAGTTTTGAAGTTATTTTCTCTAAAAATTTATGTCATACATTCAGTGAATCAGGTCAAGATCTATTTTGGTAATTTATTAAAAATTTCTGGCTTTAAATGTATTCTAGAAGGTATTTTCAAATGTTAATAGTAAAATCACTAGCTTCTATTTTCTCCTGTCTGCAAAAATGAAGGATTAGAGTGTTCAATAAAGGAAAGTATAATGTCCTTAGCTTGAATAGAATCTGATCTTCAGTGGAATTAACCTTCTCAGGGACAGCATTCACTTCTGTCCCAAAGTCATTATGACTTCAAGATTCACATCAGGACTACATGAAAGGGCAGTGACAACAAAAGTTTAGTAGATGTAAAAAAAGTACCTACACAATGTAAAGCACCAAAAGAAACCACAGAAGATTAAGCAAAAGGTCAATCCTCAATCCTCCAACAAAATGGTCTTCAGAAGAACACAAAGCAACATGAATTGTTCCCAAGAGGTTCAGCAATGAATAATGGAAAATGAACCTACTCAGCTCATGAAAGCACACTAAACTTTTTAAATCACCCTGGCTGACAGGAATTACTGCGACTTTTCTCATTGCACCTTTAATAAAGTTTTAGAATCAAAAGCTCTCAGTCATTTCAGAATTTCCATCATATAGTCAAAGGACACTACATGATTAGCATGTCACATATTTTTTCGCATGATCAAGCAGAACTTCCCATGTTCAGTTAGTATGGGTTAGGCAATTCTCAGCTGGCAGAATCCCTTTGTCAAGTGCTCTGCTAACTTTAAATTCCTGGATTTCTTGCTCAGGTGGTTGCTATACTTAAAAGTTTGCCTGTCTTCGGATTGCCTGGTTACTTGGCACATCAGCAGGTCATCCCAGCTGTCGCTGGATATATTAATGAAAATGACATTGTGATGTGACAAAGTTGTAGCTCCTAACCTGCCTTACAGTGTAATCAACCAAGGTAAGAAATATGGTGCAGGTGCTCCTTCTTCCACCTTCAGCAACAGTGTTGGGAACTAATATGCAATAAACAGATGAAATTTGTATTCATCCATAGGATACAAACCTCAAAGAGATTCAAGGAGACAACAGATTCATTTCTCACTTGACACTAATTAAAATCACAAGTTACTGTATCTTCCTAGAAGTCAGAAAAGAAAAAACTATGACAACTCAAGGAAAAAAAAAAAAAGTCCCCTATATTTACAGTACAATCAAAATGAGAATGGATATTTCAAGAGTCTTAACAAGAGAGGATGCATAGGTGAATATCTGTGGCTGCCCAGTGAAAACAGTGAGAATCTGAGAATGGTCCAAAGAAATGCCAGCCACCTATTACATGAATGGATAGGCCATAATTACCAAAAAGAGGTTTCAGCCATGCTTTTGGTCCTAGGTGCATTCTACTGAAGACTGAAAAAGAGGAACTGCACAGGACAGTACTTTTGGGTGAGGTAGTCTCAGGACCTTTAAGGCAAATAAAAAAAAGAAGAAAAATTTAAGATACTGCCCTCCTTAAGGGTCAGCAATGTACATTTGAAAAGTGTTCTTGATGTACTGCACTAAGATAGGTGCGAAAGAAAAGCTGGAAAGCAAAGGTGTACAGGAAAGACTGAGGACACAATGGAATATACACTTTTCAATATGTAACAAGCCCTTCAATAAATTTCAAGGGCCTGGCCCGTTCTTCACATGTATCCAAACCACATATTCCCACACTCTAGCTTCTTGATTATAACTTTCACACTTTCTTAATGTCGAGTAGCTATTGCTTTAGGCAAAGAAGTACTTATCCTAAATTCACATCCTCAAGGAAGCAGTTAAAGGGAAAGAAATCATTTACATACTTTTTTAAAAAAATTTGAAGCCCTGTTTAGAGTAAACATCAGTTGTTTCATCAGTTGCTATTATGAGGATAAAGTACTCCAAGCGCACAGATGTGGATCATGGAAACAAATGAGGTCTAAAAGAATTTTTTTCTTCTTTTCATGAAGAGAGCTAAAAGGAACAAGAGTGAATTACACACTGATTTTAATAACAAAAAATATTGGATGACATTTTTCACTTCACAAAGTGGAATTTCTTCCCAACTGTTATTATTTTAGCCTGTGGTTTTTAGAAAGCATTAACCCACTGATAGCTCGCTCCTATGTCTTCAAGTTGGGATAAAATGTGTGAGAACATAAAGATTACTTGCAGGCCTGCCATCCTCTCCTCTGTCTGAGGAATTTAAAAATACTGAAATTCTCAAAAGTATATTCTTTAGATAATTTGGTTTGCCATCTTTTCTTTTACCTTAACTCTATGGAGTAAAAGAAATGCTACAACTTTAAGAGCTTATATATTTGGTAGCTGGATGCCCTATTTCTAAGATAGTCACTCTTTTCTGAACAAGTTCAAGATACTGCTTTTATTCTGAGAAAATAGAAATTTCTATTATCTGCATGTAGCAAGCAAATATTTTTAGCAGGTATCACAGATGTAAAAGACCTACCCAAATCAGAAACTCTCAGAATAAAATAGATGAAGCAGTAAAACAGCTGCCACTGGGGGCTTCTGCCACATTTTCCCCAGGGGAAGGGCTTTGGAAGCTGAGGTACATGACAAAAGACCCCTTCGAGTTTTTAGAATTGCACCAGAGACAGAAGAGCAACATTCCTGTTGAAAACACAAAGTCTGCTCACCCTTGCCAGCAAGGTGATCAATCCAAAAGAGTGCTTCTCCATTAGAAGACACCATTATGCATAAAGAAAGTTGATTCTTTGTATTCCTTTGTTGTTCTTTTTTGATTAGGATTTGGCCAGTCCTTCACTCCTTTTTCCCCTACAATTAGCCAATTGTTCAGCTGCAGCAGTGACCCCCAAAGTAACAGAAACCTGAAGATGCTAATTTGCTGAAAATCCACAAGCATGCCACTTCTAATCTACTTGGGTTCTTTTCTCTCTGAGGCTCCCTGGTTTTGTTCATATCAAACAATAAGGCATTTCTCAAGCTCAGAAAAACTTACAGGTACCACTACTTTCCATGTGAAATCTGCATGAGAGATTTATACCTGAACAATGTTTGAAAGGGGAAAAAACTCATCAAAAATCAATTTGTCAGTACAATTCAATTGCAGTGTTCTAAGCCCAGAGTATTTATAATGTTATTTTACTGCAGAAGAAAAGACTGAAAACTGTGCTACTTGAACAATTTAAATATAATACTTACAACCCGTTAAACTTGTTATTGCACATAACTATTAATCCAAACTTAAAAAGCAAAATAAAATTGAAACACAAGAAAAAGAATAACAGCAAACAACTAACATGCTGGTGAACAATCTCTGTTCTTCCTTTACCTTATACACATGCTGCGAACCTGTAAAACTTGATAGCAAGAATCATTCCACTGCTCTATAAATCAAATACTTAAGAACCACTGCATTAGCTTATAAAAAGCTCCATCATAGTCATCTGAAGTACTGTACAATACCCACTGAGTCCACAACACAAAAAAACATATCATTTTTTCCTTATAAGTTGAGGACATCTTGTGTGTTATGTGGACTATTAGGATGCTGAAGTTAGAGGCCAGGACACTGCAAAACAAGGCAAGTGAGGAACAGGAGGGATCCAGGAGAACGGAGCCAAGCACAGGTCACACTAGAAACATTTCTTTGGTCTTACTGCCATGCAAAGATCTGACAGTCTTCTGTCAGAACTAGGATGGGCTGTCTGATACTCCTTCTAATAGCACCTTCAGGTGGTACCAAACACATAAGAAATGGATGTAAAAGCCAAACCATTAATCAAAAAACAAAACAAAACAAAAACAACCAACCAACCCAACAGACAAAAAAAAAAAAAACAAAAAAAAAAAGGCAAAAAACAAAGAAAAAAAAAAAACAAACCTGAAACTTGAGAAGCCAGGAATTACATCCAACAATGAGTGCTATGTTTTAGGCAAATGAAAAACAAGAACATGATTACAAATCAGGCCCAAGGAAGACAGAGTTTAAGTAAAGAGTTGACAAGTGTGATACAAGACTGTGAAATTCCTTGAGAGTGGGAAGTTAGTTAAGCCAGAAGAAAGTGGTGTTCAACAGCACACACAGCTCTGACGAACAACTTTTAAAGCAGACTCAGAAGTGCAATAGAAAATTATTTGTACACAAGCCTCCCTTAATCACTGTGTTCTTCCAGAATATGGTTGTTTCCCCAGGTTAGCTATCTACCCAGCCACTTCCATTGCATTTGTGAAGACAAACTCTAGACCAAGTCCCTAGGGAAAGGGTTTTTCTGTCACCTCTGAGGCTGCTGTGACTCTTCCTCAGATGCTCTCAATGAAAGGTAAGCTGCTTCAAAAAAACTACCTTTGACCAAGTCACGTTAAAGTACCTGCAGATGCCATAGATTGTCTTGATACTCTTTAGTGATTCTCTTATGTTTCAAACCTATTGTGAACAACCAAAGAGCTGTTCCTCAGATATATTTATTTAGTATTTCATGTTTACAGCTATATTATAGAAAGTGGCACTACCTAATGTAAAATCCACAGGATATTTCTATATTTAATTACAGTTTTTCTAAACCTTCTGTGAGTGCACTTATGCAAATAACACTCTATATAAATGAACATTTCAATTCAGCAAAGAGGCATGTGCTAGTTACCGAAATTATTAAGCTGAGCTAGCATCTAGAGGTGGGCAGGCTCTCAATGTGAGATAAGAACATTCAGTTTGCAGTAAGTACTTTGAAAGTCCTGTTTTCTCACTTATGAAAATTTTCTGGATTTGTTGCTTTCTTTAACTGGAAAAGAAGAGGTCACTAAATCTTTTTTCAGGAACAAGTATAAGGGTAACCTGTCCTTTCAAACTGGTTTCTTCCTTTAAATCTATTTGTTTTTCCAAAGTTGCAATATTCTATCTCAAATCTTATTGATGATGATGATGTCAGTTTGGCTTAGCAAATACAATATTATCATTATTTTGAGTTTCAGGAGCAATATTCCTCTTTTCTTCCAATTAAAAACCCCAAAACTCTCAGGTATATTATAGATTTTTCATACACCTAAATAGAACCAGAAATATATACAAAGTAACTTTTTATGAAGTGCATTAGAGTTGCAATTGGAATGTCAAAAAGCCAATATTAAGACTACTGATGGAGTTAGTAGTCAACTTCTATTTTGCAATCTAAAAATAAAGATAGCCTCATCAATTAAAATTTAAAATTTCTGGTTATGCATAGTGGTGTAGATCCTTTTCCTTCAAATAGTGATTCTCCCATTTCCTTCCTTTTTTCACTGAAGGATACCCATTACCTGTATGTCACAGTTCAATTAAATGATCTACACCTGCTACACTCATGCCTTAGGAAACATGTTGATTCCAAGTTTAGTGATAAGACAGGATGGTCAAGTTTTAGCTGGTTCCTGAACAAGAAAAACAGCTTCCACTTTGAGGTGCTCCTAAGGTTTGTCACCACTAGGACAACCTTTATTTCACCTCCCAGTACATTAGAAAAAGAAAACAACCTCAGGGACTGATTTGATTCTGTTGCAAAAGAGAATTTACACTATCAGAGTCGATATCTTTGTTACATTTACTGTTGTGGCTGATCTAGATTACATGAGTTATTTATATGGCCAAGATAACACTGAAGAAAATGTTTTTTATTACAACAACAACAAAAAAAAAAACAACAACCCACCTTCTGTTTTTTCTAGGTGTTTGTGAAAAAACATTAAAGAATGAGCTTAATTAAAATTCTATCATTTTCTAGTACAAAGGCAATATAATTCAGTCCCATTCAATGTTATTTCCGATGGAAGGAAAATGAGTATGTGGAGAATTGAAACATATTTAGAGCTTCCAAAGGTAGCAGCAAACTAAAAAAAAAGAAGCTACAGGTTCTTGGAAGTCCTAAAGAACATTACTTAAAGCATGCAAGTTAGGCATGATCCCATTATCTTCTCAAATTAGCTGTCAGTCTTTACCACAAGCTGTAAGAAGTAATTAGCCTGCACAACTGCTATTGAGCTAAAGTCTGTCTGCATCTTAAAAAAAGAAGAAATGTACAAGTCATCATTCCCAGCATGCACATATCAATACATACCAGATAAATACTCATTTATCTTGCATTTTGGAAAGAGATTATTTTGAACTGATGAGATAGCCTGCTACTTAGATTCAATAATAAATCTCAGGCTGAACTTTCTTTAGCAAAAAGTTGAATTTAAAGTTGACTTTGGACCAGATGACTTCTGGAGAATTCATCCAACAGAAATTATTCTACAATTTAAATAATTGTTCTTTTTATTTCTCTCTTAACTCAGCCTGAGAATGATTGACTGAAGAATTTTTCCTGAGATCAGTGTTACCATTTATCCAGGCTACCTATTTAAAATATTACTGATGAAAAAAATACTCCAACTTCAAAGCTTTTTTCTAGCACTAAGAATAGTTTAGTAAACCATTCCCAGACAATACAAAAGAAATAACAATAAGTTAATGTGAGAAAAAAAATAAAGACATGCTGAGACCGCTTTCAGATACAGTCATGCATATTCCAGTGTAATCTGAATTGCATAGACCCCTCACAGATTTGTAAGTACCTGGAAAAGAAAAAGTAATTATATTCACTTCTGACATCTATATTAATTGACATGATCTGATAAAGAACCACATTTTAAGTGTAAATCCTTCGGCATTAGACTAGTAAAATGTCTAAAGAAAAATTTAGAACCTCTAGACCAAAGCTTGTTTATATATTTACTTCTTACATCAAAAATAATATTGGATTTACCTAGCCTCCTTTATGGAGTAAAAACAAAAGCAGCTAAAATATTTTTATGCAATTTGGTGAAAAAACAAAGCTTGAAAAAATAGGTTCTTGGGGTAGAACTGAGATGTGTGGAGTGCTTTACTAAATATAGTTTTCTTTATTAGAAATCAAGATTTATTTTTTTAAAAACGCTTTCTACAGGTTTTCAATATATTGTGAAAAATGAAAAGCATATTTCATCAACTGTGAAAAACTCTACGACAGAAGCAATACCCATCATGTCACAGGATAACTGAAGCTGGAAGAGCCACAGGAGACACCTGGTCTAACATTATGCCGAAAACATGCTTTAAAAAAACACCCAACTTTAAATATTACATTGCAGTATAGCTTCATGTGAAGATAACAGCAGTATTGAAAACTTGACTGCAGCAATAAGCTGAAAACCCATTCATCTTAGTACACGAACTTGCTCTGCACCCACAGATCTATACTAAGAATGGCAAGAGTTTCACTAAGGCTGGTCATGATACCTTCGTTGGCAAATTGCTCTACAGAGGAAAGGGGGCATGGAATTAAAAAGGGAAAGGAACCCTGGACATTTTTCATAGTTTTGGTTTTAATTGAATGGTTTGGGTTGGAATGGACTTTAACGCCCATCCAGCTCCAAACCCCCTGCACAGGCAGGGATGCCACTAGATCAGGTTGCTCAAAGCCCTGTCCAACCTGGCCTTGAGCACTGATAGGTTTGGGACATGTATTTAACACAAGCCTGTGCGTTTATTGCTAAATCTTACAAGAAAGTAAATCAGTTCAGCTAAAACTGAAAGCAATACATGTTTACATATGATTTAGGCATACATAAGGGAAGAGCATGCTTCTTACAGTACCTTAAAGGTATCTTATGCAGTCCCCCATATGAAGCTTAATTCTGATGATGTTGCTGTAATTCCCACCTCTTAATTGCAATTCTGTGGTATTATTTAGTGCAACAGTATCATGTTCTTCCACAAAATAAATCTCGATAGTACATTGTGCAAATATAGGTATTTTAATTTTTCATTTAGAAAATAAGTTTTGTTTCTCACAGGAGAAAATCAGAAATTTCAAATGGGTTTAAAATAAAGCAAAAAGAACCTTGATTTTCTAATCACAATACTTCTGACTTTTGTGTAAGTTGAAAAATTAACATCTGAAAGATTTGCTCATTTCAGTACCTTGCTCAGGTGTTAGTCTAAAGATTCTCTGTATCTTTAATTATACTATCTAGCTGTATAACAGGAAAAGAATTTAAACCATTGGCTAGATTCAGGCAAAATAAACTCTCAGGAACTAAGAGAAAACGGACAAGAACATCCTTCTTCAGCCTTGAAAAGTAAATGGAGTACTTGGCTTTACATTGCAGAATATTTGTAATATCATTAGTACTTCAATTGCTACTACAAATACAGTCATAAAACTTATACATTAATTCAGATATGTATATCTTCCCCCCTACTGCTTAAGGGCCTTCAAAGTGAAACATAATAAATTTTTAAGATTTACCTTTAATGTTTACACCCTCTTCTTACTGAGCAGATGATGCCAACTCTTCTGCCTCCCATGGGCTGTTGATGAAGGTGATGGTGGAATCAACATGCCTAGTAGAAAGGGTTGTCGCATAGGCTTCCCAGTTACCCTGGGATAGATACAGCTAGAGCAGCCTGCAAAATGCCTCCTTCACAGGCATCTTACAACAGAAGCAGGAGAAGGAGTGAGCTTACCTGTTTAACGCTATCTTCCTCCATCTGCTTACACTCTTGGTGAGTTGCCCTCCAGCAAGACAAGTTGTTTCTCCTAAGCGCAGCATTACTCAATACATTTGTCCTTCAGAAGATGACTTCTGTGGCCCAGCTGAAGCTATTGTGTACTCCTTCTTCACCCAGAAACCTTAAAGTTTACAAGGACATTTTGCCTTCAGTTGCACAACCCTGTTAGACTGTAAGCATTAATAACAGGGATGCCCTCAGGCCACTTGCTAAATATCAGTTGAATCTTTGGGGAAAAACAACAAAACCCATGAATAATCATGTCCTCTTATTTTGGGACAGCTGGCACTTACATGAAGAAAAGGTGCTGTTATTAATGACCTGAGCACACAAGCATGTTCTTTCTATTAGGTACAGTTGAGGAAGCACAGCTACTGACCTATTAATGGGAATCATCCTGCTGCTCTGAGCAGGGAGCTTCTGATTTTAGCCTTCTCTTCAAATCTTTCCAGAAAAGCCTTAGCTTCCCTCCTCTCCATGAGGCTTAAATGAGATGCATCTGAATCACTAACACACTACACCTGCAGCTCAGATGATTCTGGGAAATTTTCCTTATATCGGAGTAATAGCTCAGATGATTCTGGGAAATTTTCCTTATATCGGAGTAATATGTGCAACTACTTGTGGAGATATTGGTATAAATACTATTGTTTGTGTTAGTAGGAGGGTTCAGAATGGCTGTTGGAAGAGAAGCTGACTCCTAGGTGTGAAAGCCTGGCAGCTGTCCTGAGGAAGGACTAGAAGGCCAGCTGACAGCTAGATGAGAGAAGCCAGGACATAATGTAGCTGAGTGACCCAGGTGGCTAATGATTTAATAATAACATCAGCAAGCCCAGCAGAATTATTCCAAATTGGTTGTGTGTTTGTTGGGTGGGGTGGGGGTGGTGTGCTAATCTCATTGTTTTGTCAGTGTCCTTGTTACAGTCATAGAGGTGTTTCTCATCTGTCTCTTACAGAGGGCCACCCACCATATGGTGGTCTTACGGTCCTGGTGTTGCAGGACATCCAGGAGCACGCTGCATCTGAAGCAATACTGCCTTCCTAATTTTTTTCCATGGGTGCTGAACTACGACTAAGTATGGTACTAGAGAAGACTTCATTTTCTGAAGATTGTTGAAAGGCAGGAAATGTAGCTCTGAGCATGCTGCCAGTAGCATAAAAAAAAAGATATAGTTGGAAACTTAGTACTGGAAGAAGCAAACTGGTAAATAGATTGCTGTTGTACTAAATGAGATAGCAGTCTATAAAGCAGATGGCAAGAAGATTGTGTGGAAGCAGTTTTAATTTAACAGTAATATACCTCAAAAATCCCAAGTTTGTTTATGGCACAGAAAGAGAAACATGCACATTCAGAACTCAGAGTCTATATGGGCTTTTGTTTGGGAGAACAAATGAAATCTGCCATACTGGCAGTATAGCATGATAGGTCTGGCTACACTGCCTCTGGCAATGCACTCAAAAATTATTTTGGTTTAGAGCTAGATTACAGTGTTTTGTGCATGAGTATAATTGTACAATTTAAAATCTTCCTCTTAAATTTCAGGCAAACTTGATTTTATGACTGCACAGGGGTTTTCTCCTTCACTGGAAAAGAGACACATTTCCTGAAGAAGATGATGATGCATAGAAGCCATTACAAGTCGAAAATGTAGGAAAAATCATTGGAAGAATGGAAGAAAAGCTGACATCAGCATTGTCCAAGAATGACCTTCCCTCAGAAGAGGTGGTCCTCAATGATCCTCAATGACAATAATCTGAAAAAATGTTCCTGCATGAATAAAACATGGAAGAATAGAAGAATTGTAAATGTCTGTATTATTAAAGGCTATTTACAACTTCAACTTGTTAAGAGATTTAGAGCCAAGCATTACATAGAAAGCACAGCATGGATTTTTTTTATTATGATAACAAAATACTGTTCACAGCTTGGCTATTAAGTAAATTGACAGTACTCTTAAAGGGAAGAATCTGCATGCACAAACTGTTCTTTCAGACAAGCTAAAAGATTTTACAAAACATGATCATTATTCTAAGTTCACAATGAATCCATAGGTAAGGAAAAGAATATTCAGCCAAGAAAAAAATTTTATTTATATTGTCTGCAGACTGTATTCTGTGGACAGCTACAAATCTGTCATAGTACACTGAGTGGCTCATTCTATTTTGTACTGACTACCAGAATAGGGTAAGTTTCTGTTGATCATATTCTCAAGTTTACAGACTTTCACTGTATAGCATTTCAATATCTCAGATGATCAGAACAGTGTTGTACCTGTAACTGTTATCAGTAAGCCTACACTGAAAAGTCAGCTAGGACTGAATCACTAAGTATTATTTGCCTCATTTGACAGCTATTTTGTAGCTTTTATTTCCACAACTATTGGAATTCCACAGCTATTTTATTTCTCCACATTATTCCTCTACAGCATTTGTTAAAAAAAGTGATGACTAAGGGGCTGAAAGAAAAGGGAATTTATTAGAAAACAAAGTGTAGGTTATTACAAATAAACAAGACAGGCAAAACTGGAAAAAATATGACTGAGTTTAAAAGAGGAATTGATAACTGAAAGGAATCTAGAGAAAGGGCCAGGGAATGATTACAGATAGGAAGAACATAAAGGAAGAGCTGAAATTTAGTGGATGAACCATTTTCATGGTCTGGATAATAACAGGATTTGCTATCACTTCAAGTGTCTCAGACTAAAATTTAATTTCATTGCAATTAGATTTTACTTATTTTTTCATTAGAAATCTAATAAACTTCAATAAGTGGTCGTTTTATAGTGCACATGTAATATCAAAACTCTAAAATGTATAATTTTGGTGTAATTAAAAATAAGGGCATGTTACTAAATATTTTTCCCCAGTCTTTAGCTATCTGTAGGATAAAAATTGTCAACGACTGCCTAATTTAGCTTTTTTCCTTCACATGCTGTGAAATTCCAACAAAATAGCCTGTTTAGTGAGAATTGCAATTTATAGCTGTAACTCTGTATTTTCTGATTATCTCTTCTGATACATCACTGATTCATTGAATACCAAAGAACAAGACAACACTATAAGAAGAATAGAGCTTATGTTCACATTCACCTTAAACCTTTTATTCCACTGCAACATAGCATAGTGGCATAATATTAAAATAGAGGTTTACTAACTTTTTTAAAGACATAAAAAATACTTTAGTGTTAAATGCTCTCCACAGGTAATACATTCAGACCTTTCTGGAGAAAACAGTTATTTGTTGGCTCCTAAGGTAAAGCAAACAAATATTTTCAACAATTCAGAAAAATATTAAGCTTGTGTTAGAAAAATAAATCTTCTAACTAACTTTCTAATTTAATTGACTTTACATTTACTCTTTGGGGTTTGGAATTTGGACTGTGGTTTTAGTACAAGAAAACTGAAGATACTAAGGAAGGATATGTACCATGTCTTGAAAGGGATAAATAACAATTTATTCTTTTCCTTTTAATAGTACCATTTTTCAAATAATTGTTGATCAGAAGAAAAGTTTAAAAATGCCTTGAGTATTTCTGCTATTTAACCAGCTATACTTTTAGTATGACTCAAAATCTGGATACTTGTCACAAGAAAGGGGCGGTGGGGGGAGAGATTTTCTCACCCCCTAGTGTTTGATTTGTCTATCAATCAACACCCCAGGAAAGCTGAGACCTTTGTGCCTGATCAGTCTGTCAACGTTTCATTATAGGGACTTTCCACTGAACAGTCCTGCTGGATCAGAGGGCAATTTGACTCTCTTGTTCAGGGAAACATGCAAATGGCATAAGGGCGCTCCTCAGCAGGTCTTCCCACTTTGTTTGTACCTGCTGCTGGCAATTGCTAGCTCCCACAAAGGACTAATACTGACAGGTTACAGAATAACATTCTTTATTAATATAAAATCATGACAAATTAAGGTTTGTGATTTCCAATGATAGGGACTGTCTGCAAACCCAGCTTGAAGTGATAGATTACCAGACTATAATCACTAATAACAGCTAATGTGAGTTAGATATTTAATGTGCATAATTTAAAGTTCTTACCCAATAGCAGTCCCCATGGGGGAGAAGACAGGTTTAGCCAGATGCCAGAATTTACAATGGAGTCTTCCTTATCTCCTTCCTTTTTTCATGCGCTTTTATACTTTTCTTTATTCCAGGTGGAGCTTCAGTGACTCCAGTAATATTTTTATTATTGGTTGGTGTAAAGTTATCCTGCTTCTCGTTTAAAGATATAGCTGGTGAAAAAATAAGTGTATACTCGGGAAGGGGTGGTCATACCTTGGAGGTGGGTAACTTTGTGATGGATGTGTGCATTAGTATTATAATGAGATTATAATGAGATAGGTTCACCTAAGGAAAGTGATTTCACCACAGCTGTTGGCTCAGCAATAGACATCTCTACATTTTCTGTTTGACAGCTGCTATGTATATCAGCTGCATAGTACCATCAAGTTCTCAGTCCTGCAGGGGGTACAACAGAACCTGGCCTTAGTGTCTCCACTCTGCTCCACTTTCCATTGCTCCTCTAGGACAGCAGTTTATGTGATTCTGTGCATAGAGTGGCAACTGTATTTTACCCATAAAAGCTTTCTATAATACTACAACTTCTGTTAGACCCCAGTTTTCTCTAATTTCCCCCCCAGCAGTGATTTTCCCACAATAGTATTGAGGCAGTTAGTTGGTTTTGTGTCCTTCACCCAAATCGTTCACTAGATGACACTCTTGTATCATAGTAAGTTCTCTTGCTATGCAAGACACTAGACTGGCTCCTTAAAATGAGAACACAAAATTTAATGAAAATAATTAGAATGTGCTTTATTTTTTTTTATGAAGTGCTGTGTAGAAAACAGTTCATACTTGTAAGCTAATATTAAACTAGATTTCAGAAAGTTTCAATGCAGCAACTACTGAAAGCTGTCTATTGTATAATGTAACAGTCCAGCACCTGTACTTTCATTTGAAGCTGAGCTGCCATGCTCAAGGCAAGATAAACAAACAAGAAGTTTACTTCATTTTTTTCCCATTAAATTATTGCAGATATTGTTCACTGAAGGTTCAAAGTACTGTAATTGATTCTATATGATTTTTGTATATGGCCTGAAGTAAATATTAAAGAATAAATTACAAAATGCAAGTAACTGCTTTCAACCGTGGACATATCTTTCACCTAATTGAACTGGAAGATTGAAGCGATAAACACTACTACTTTTTTTCCTCAGAGTTTAGGATTCAATAGATTTCTCTAGTGACTTATGAGAACCCCTGTACTAACAGGAAGTAATCCCTAAATGCCTCTATCAATTTCAAGTTTATTTCTCCAGTTACTTTTCCATTCTTCCTCCAAGTTGGTAGATGTGACAGCACTGCAGGAGAAGGCCTATCAAAAGAGGAACACCCATGCTCTTTGTGCAGTAATAGCGTATGTGGTCCTACAGTGGCTTTCTAAATTTGTATAAACTAAAAAAATGTTTCACATAAATTCTACAACCAGTCTAGCACAGACAGTGCGAGTGGTCTAACAAAGGATCCAGAGCACTGTGAAGATTAAGTTACAGTGTCTCAGCAAGAGACATCAACAGTTATGCAACTATGCACACACATATGGGAACATTATCACGTTTGTAAAGTGCTCTTAAACTTGGATTTTAAGACGCCATATTTTATTTTTTAAATGAATCTGTTATCAAATTTATTTTCTGCAGAGACCATGGTAAACCAAATTTAGACCTTTATTTTCTTTGTACAGTGTTTGGGTTTGTAAGAATTACATGAGCATAATTTTTTGGTAAGTACTATAATTCTTTCTTTGCAAGGAATGTGCAATGACACTTTGTTCTCTAAGTGGGTGAAGTATTTCATGAAAGTAATTTACAGTGAGGCTTCTATAAAGATTGAAGTTTTGGTTTGCACTAGAAAAGATTTGTAAGCTAGTTTTTCAAAATATTTGTACAAGCAAAATAGAGAACTATTTTTATATTGTTTTAGAGATATAGTATATACCCAGTTTTAAAACAGAAAAGGACATAACTTGCAGTACAAATACTTTAGTTGATGAAACTGCATCAAAACCATGGCTTTTGTTATTATAATTTATGAGTTAATAATTGCTAAAAACACTACCATTTTTATATATTTAGACTGAGCTAAAAAATAGTTTGTCATTGCTTACATAGTACAGTAACTCCTGAGCATGTATGTTCTGGATTGTGGTTTGCACTTTTTCAAAAAAGTTTATAGACACCATCCAGTTGTAACAGGGTGAGCCTATCTGCTGAATTCAAAGATCCAAAGAGTAACACTGGCAGGAAGGGGAGAAAAGAGAGAGAAAACCAGAAGTATGTGTAACCACGTGCTCAAGTTCTGCCTCAGACAAGGCACATGGATGCTTGGGGAGCGACCTCCCCAGGGGAGGTGACAGCTGTTGTAAGGAACCTGAGAAGCATGGATATCTGAAAAGATGCCCATCAGGGCTGAAATATCACTTTGTGGTTGTGAGAGTGGATAGGGGTGACCAGCCTTTTGCTATTCAAAACACAGAATTCAGGGGCTGAGTATGCTGGAAAAGTCTTCATCTCTGTTCTAGGCTGTGTTGGAGTATATTAGCAAAGCAGCAGAGACAGCTATTAGGACTGTACTTACATTTGTTGTTTTCTACAGTTTAAATGAAATTGCTGTGCTCTAAGATAATAATATTTAACAATAAATTCTATGTAGGTGTCCCATACTATTTAAATATATAAATTCTGTTAAGTAAAACCAAAAACAGTAGTCATGACAGATTACAAAGTTTGTAGCAAATTGGTTTACACCAGGATATAACACTGAATGCTATGAACTTCATTATATTCAGTTTTGATAATTTACATCTAAATTCCTGGTGGGCCTTTCTCAGAGAGAGTGAATCACAATTTTTAAAAATAATTTTCGATCCATTTTAGACCAAAGCCAAATTTAAAATTTGAAATTTCATGCAGACTGTAAATGATTGGGGTTTTTAACTTAGTATTGATGTAATCTGTATACTATTAAATGTGACCCAGAAAGATGAAAAGCACAGTTTTCACATTGCATTTTAAAGTTAATTTGCATAAATACAGACGTTCAAGAAGCCTGTTTTTGAACTTTAGGACAAGGTCTGCAAAAGGAATTGATGATTTAATTTAACTTCGTCCAGGATGGCAGCCCTCCAAAACCTTGCTTATAATTTGTCATCTTCTGACCAATACCAAATGAATATCACACCTAGCTTTAAATAGTCTCATTGGAAGTGGGAGGTTTTAATATTCCCTAAGTACTATTATGCTCAGAACATGTCCAGATTGCTAAGAGAAGTGTTCAAGGACAGGCTGGATGGGGTTTTGGCTTACTGGAAGAAGTCGCTGCCTGTGTAAGGGGGTCAGAACTAGATGATTTTTAAGATTCCTTCCAATCCAAACAATTCTGTCATTCTATGACACTGAAGGATATTCATTAAAGTGATTTTATGAATTGTAATAAAGGATTACATCTTAAATTTAAGATTGTGCTGACAAAAAATATAAAAGTATTAACTTAGACACTTAAAATTTTGAGGGTTTTTATAGAATTCTTCATCTGCTTTTCACATTCCATTATATTTATCTATTAATTAAAGTTGTTTTCAAAGAAATATCCCAAAGATAAACATTTAATCTTGGGGTTTTTGTGCCATCTACATAAAGGAAACCAGAAAGAATCAAATGTGGCTTAGTAGGTTGCATAAAGAAACATCTAGGTTACTTCCTAAAATAGCTAAAAAAATAATGGTTAGCTGGTTTAGTGTGCATTGAATCATGATCTTTACAGCTCTCCAAAGCTATATAAAAAAAATGTTCATAATAAGTACATTCTGCTTACACTTCTTTAAGGTCCAAGTATTTTATTTATAATTTTTTGGGTAGGGCTACCTGTACAAATATTGGCCTATGAATATTTCTTTCCATGAATTTGTTCTTGTTTCTTTTCTGATTTTTATTGCCTCAGATATTTTATGGTAGGAAAAGCAGCTTATAACCTAAGATAATGTGCTTGGAAATGTCCATATGAACAAATATACTACCTAAATAAAAATAATGCTTGCATTAAGCTGCTATGAAAAACTACAATCTCTTTTTTAATTGGTTAGCCAAATGAACATCCTATGCAACTTGAATAATTACTGAAGGACTTATCTTGGACATATTTTTTACCTAGAATAGTATAAAACTTTTAAAAAAAATCAATAAAGAAGATTTTATGGTTTTTTCCAACCCATACATTATTAAAAAGAATATAATTGTTTCCCATTAGTTATTAGCCCACTGAAGTTGGTTGGGAGTCTTAATACTTACAAGCAGACCAATTTATATGCATTTATTTTTAATCCTGTTTCTGAAATCAT
This sequence comes from Agapornis canus, assembly GCA_036873685.1. Classification (NCBI taxonomy): domain Eukaryota; kingdom Metazoa; phylum Chordata; class Aves; order Psittaciformes; family Psittacidae; genus Agapornis; species Agapornis canus. The sequence goes on from JBAFWW010056074.1 coordinate 25,776, forward strand.
CAAGTTGGTTTCACTTCTGAGAAACAAAGTAAACCTTACACCAGCCATAGTCTCCTCATGAAAAGCCATGGTAATGTAAAACTTATTAACAAAATATAAAAATGGTAGTAGTAGCTCAGACCAAGGACCATTTGATTCAGCATCCTATTTCTAGCAGGGCTATGAAAAGATGCCAAGTTGCAAGAAGCTTATGTAAAGGATTTCTCAAGTTATCTACTATCAAATAACTGTTTTCAGCTCAAAGAGTATTCTGAGCTTGATGCTGTTCATTTAAGGAACCTTCTTGGTGGTTCTCCTTTAACAAGTCTCACCCTGAACTGTGGAAAGGACAAAGCATATTTCTGACAAAATGTATACTTACAAATATTCTCATTTGTGAAACACCCAAAACTTTGACATACTAAGTCATTGTAAGACTTCTACCACAGTGTTCAAGCTTAAGTGTTTTGTGTCCTGTCATGCTCACAAACTTCATGATTTTAGTGTGTGAGGACAAAATAATTTCCAGCAGAACCAAAGGTAACATGCATTTAAACAACAAAAGGTAAAAGAGAGGTTGTATTTGAAAAGTGAGCTAAACTTATTTCATAATATGCAGGTCTCTTTCAAATATTACAGAAGCAGTGAAAATTTGAAGAAATGACAAATATTTAGAATAATGAAGGTTTTTTAAACCCTTATCCTTTACAAGGAAAGGGGGGCCATGCTTAAATATGGAAGAATGGCATTCCATAGAATGCTCAACTATGTTTATTCTGGTGCCAAGGAATGGCATTTAAGAAAATCTCTACCACTTTCCAATAATTATAGATGCAGGATGGGGTACACATGATCTACTTAGACAAATTCTTAAAACAAGAATTGGATGAAATAACTTAGAATATCTGTGCTTTTCAAAACATATTAATATTTTAATTAAAATAAATTTATATTATTTAAGATTTCCAGTCAATAATGCCCCAATTCAGATGCCTACTACAAATTGCAGTGATGTCCGACATATTTTAGGGTTTTTTTTCCCTTCTAAGCATGCCGTCCATAATGCGTATTACCTGCAGTACTGCAAATCTGTTGTTAATACCGCTGCTTTCCACCGTATGAAAGTTAGTCTTCTTAGCCTTCATTCCTGGTGAGCAATAATATACCATCAGTAAAAAGCAGACAAACCTGCAGTCATCTTCAGCAGAAACATTTTGGATATCTTGTGTGGGAAAACTGAAAACATTAAATAGTAAAAGTAGAGAGACAGTGGCAGGAGAAATGACTGAAAGCATGATTAATTCCTCCAGCTCCTTTAGGTTAATTAGGTCATATGAATATGTGTCAAGCAATGATCTTTTTTCCTGACCCTCTACAGCTTTGGTCAACCATCTTTCTCCAAGCTGTTTAATTACATGTCATGATGCATGATTTTAAAGATAGCTATCAGGTTGACAGTGCAACCAGATGTCTCAAACGATTCAGAAAAAAGCAAAAAATGTTGGTGATATCCAGGCACTAGAAACAGCCCACTCTAATTCTGCTATTAAAATGAAAGTCTGTAGCAGCAAGCTGGGAGAAAGAAAATGCTATATATCTGCATTTATTCAGAATAGGACAAAAACATGAACAGTTTTAGTTAAAAAAAAAAAAAAAA